>JANHFX010027332.1:19164-87182 GCA_027560015.1 Chloroceryle amazona
GGTGGATGGTTTGCGGGGGGAGGCGGGAGAGGTGGTGGGATGCGCTGAAATTAACTATTGTATAGAACAGATGTTTCTGTAGCCACAGTTCATTAGATACCATTAGTACCATGTGAAACCCAAGCATCCATCATAAATTACTACAGCTTATGCTAGAGGATTAACTAGGTTAACAAACAGCAAAAGACTATTACCAGAGAGAAACAGATGGTTTCAGAGCAGAAAGAAATCAGGAGAGATGCTCAAGTGGTCTGGTTCTACTCCCTCCCAGAACTAAGGAACCATATTCCAAGGCCCTTGGGGAGTTAAAATGGATCACTTAATCCATGTGCTCTGGTTGGAAAGATGTACTAAGAGAATGGCTCTGATCAGTTTTCTGTGTAGCAAGCCTCTGGCATTGCCTGTGCAGGAATACATGTTGCTTTTGCTTTGCAGTGCCATGAAACCAAGGGATGGGCATTTTTCCACCAAGGAGAAAACTGCTATTCTAAATGTTCTAAATCTATTTAAACTCAATTCAAGCTTCAAAGGAATTTTCTCAGACAAAGAAAGGCATATCTGTAGCTTTAGGGGATTTTGTAACAAACAATGGGAGAATAAAACTTTACAAAGTTTTGAGGATAAGGAGAGCTAGGCTAGATAAATGTATGGGTCTCCGCTATGTCTCATGTAACAATAGAGCTAGAGTCATGTCTTTCTCATGCAAATTAGATCAGGGTTTTTAGAACTTGCAGATGACTTATCACTTCTTTCTCTTCTTAAAATATGCCTTTCCATTCACATAAATAACTGCTAGAAATTAAGTCCTAGATTCAGGACAACACCTCAACAGCATATACTTGCTTATAAGCATGAGGTTTATGCTAAGCATACGCCTAAGGGCTTCATAAATTCAAAAGGTACTTTCCTGAATTACAAAGCTCAAATAATTTAAAACAAAACAAAACACAGAGTGCTATCAAAGAAATAAAAAATATTTAGGTTAGGAAATACACACACAATTCACTTGTTCTGCTGACACATTTATCAGATTGGAACTCAAATCTCCATATTTTGCATCAGGGCAGAGGCAAAACACCACAAGCCATGTGGCCAAAAGCAGTGTCAGACAAAGAAATGCCTCAGACCAGCAAAGCACTTTGCCCCTTTTATGCCATTAAGTAGGCAAGCAGAGATATGAAAGATGTGAAATTTACTGGGTCTTCCATGGTCATGCGCAGCACACGTGTGTGTGTGCAGTGTGTCTGCCAAGTCTAGATCCACCGGACACACCTGAATGGATGTACATAAAGGAACCCTAGAGCCTGCAATACATTACCTGTGACAACCTGGAATATGATCAGCATACTTCAGGCATTTCAAGTTGCACATTAAGATGTTTCACATCTACTGAGAAGATCATCTGTACCTTCATACAGTGTTTTGCACAGGATTTCTTGATGCAGGGTAGTCTGCCAGGTCAGATCAACTGTCTGGGACACTGAGAGTTCCTGGACAACAGATTACTAAGACTTTATGGCTGGAGAACCAAGACGAACACCATGTCTAACTTGTAATATATGCCTGGGTTTAAGTGCTTTTTTTGGATTTAAGCCAAGAAACATAGGCCATGCCTGCTGTCTGGAGAACTACACTGTGAAAACCAATGTCTTTGCAAAAGATTTAGAATCACAGCAGAAGACAGACAACTAAATATGAGTTCCTAGGACTACACTGGGATAAAAATGGGTAATACAATCATGTATATATAAATAAGGTTAAATTGACTAACAGTAGTGAGGTGATATGCATATACCAAAGAGAATACTCTTGTGATTCTGTAACTTCTTCATGAAGATACCTGAAAAAGAATTCTGAAAAACTGGGGACAGATAGACATACTACGAGCATAAAGCAGGTTTGGGAAACCATTGGAAATTGGAAACTCAAAGACTTGAAATACTGAGTTTACTGAAAAAGTTCAGGGTTGGTTTGGCACTGTCTATATATATATATACACACAGGGCAAGATGTTCAGTGGTGTAATAAAATCCTCTTTATTTTAGAGAGCAAGGCTTCAAGAAAAATCCGTAAATTAGAAAAATTCAAACTAGTAGTGGCATACATTTTAAATATGTTTTAATCACTGCAGCAACTTACAAATAAGCTTTCCATCAATAATGGCCCTGTCACTGGAAAGAAATCTCTAACACTTCTATAGGGAAAACTTAAGGCAGGTTTTGTTGCAGAACTCCGATTTAGACAGGTCAGACCTGTTGATCATGAAGGTACCTCCAAAGCTACTAAGAACTCGTAAGAATTATTGCTTAACTGATATCAATAGTAAGAACTAAAAAGAATAATTATTCCTACATCCGAATAGTTTTCTTCTTTTAAATCACCCTCTCCTGAAAAGCAGAAATGTGGTTTCTGTTTTTTGGTTGTTTTGTTTTGTTTTTTAATATGTTTATTTTCCTATGAGACTCGGTAATTTTTACAAGAGTAGCACCATGGAGTGCACTGCAAACATCCTGGGGCAAAAGTCTTTTGAGGGAAAAAAAACCCCAAACTACCAAGTGTTTGCTTTTCTTTTGCTATTCGAAGCTGCCCTTTTAAGTCAAATAATTAGATCTCAAAAGTAGGGTCTTTCTAAGCTTGGATTCATAGGAGGTCGAGGTAGCTTTACATAACATGTTACAACCACACTGTAAAGCTATAGTGGATTTATAGGAGATAGATTGGGACAATAATCGCTCTGTTAAATTTTGAAGCAAGTAAGAAGTTTTACTAAATATCAAACAATGTATATAGTTAAGAGGGTTGCCACTACAAGCCACTGGAAACTTGGCCAAGAAAAAATATTTTACATAAAGCACTTAAAAGGGCCTTCCTTAACGTCTGGGTCAAAGAATGGACCAGTGATGCCAGACCATATGCTGGCCTGTAGGTACAGGCCAGTCTCTCCCATTGTGCTCCCTGTTGGGGTGTCCTTGCTCTCCCAGCTCCTCCAACCCACACTGTGGAGCATCCAAGCACAGGGAGAAACAGTGTTACATCCACAAACACGCCTCTGGGAGCAGTAACAAATTGACTGCTGCTATGCTGTGAAGCAGGTCACATCTCATGCCCGTCAATTATGTCGTTATGAAACCACACAGTACTCTCCTTGTTCACTGGACCAGGACAGCAGTGAAGCTCAGTCCTGATCTTCTCCTTTGTTTTTTTCAAAATATTTCAGAGAACCCAGCTTCAATTTTCATCTAACTTCATTCCTTCTCACTGATAAAGGAACATCCCCACAAATCAAAACGCTATTGATACATTCACTTGGGAGCTGTTTTTCTGTGGTGGTGAATTTGCTAAAAGGATGATCCTATGATTACAGTGGAGGAACTGTCATTATTTTGCCTGACTTCAGTAGAACCAGGATTTCTCCTGAGGAGCAATATGATCTTAATTTTCCTCGTGGAAGCAACACACATAGACTGTGAAAGAGAGAAAAATAAAAATACCAGTGAAATGAAGGTTTCAGAATTCTGAAAGGAAAACTGCAACACATTTCAACTCTGCCTTTAGCTAAGTAAATCACCTTGAAAATAATAATGTAGCTACTTAGGGTAACTGAAAATACCTTTATATTACAGTATGATACTGCCAAAACGTGTCAAAACTTGACTTTTGTAAATACAGACTTCAGCTGGTATTACTAAGGCCAGGATCAGCCCCAAGGAGACTTGTATCATACTTCAAGCTCATTTAGACAAATCATGCAACCTTCAGTTTGCAAAGCAGTCTGTCCCACAGAAGGGATGAAACAAATGGAGCGTGAGACTACAGTAAGTGCCCAGCAAAGTCACACCTCAGCAGGCAGATGTGGGCAGCAGCTGCTGCTTCCGCATGTCCCTCATATGCTCCATCTGTGGCTCTTACTAGCAAGAGGGAAGTGCTCAAGTTCTCTAGGACAAAGTGGCAAGGCTGGTCCCAAGCCCCACAGTCTTCTGTGAGAAGAACTGTTCACAAAAGGCTGCCAATTTTTTCTGAGCCTCAGACTACTATGCAGTGGCTAAAAAAAGCAGAGGACAGAACTGATAATTTGCATTGAAAGCATAGGGAACTGGGAATAACATACATTGAATTTATGCTCAGACAACACTCCCATTTTAATGAACTCTAATCAGGTACATTTTTATCTTGCAAAGAGTCTGGGAAGGGAAAGATCTTACACTCACTTCAGTCGAAAGAGATGCTGGGAAAGGGCAGTCCAAAATTAATTAATTAAAAGTAACTTGCATATGCTGGAATCCCCATGCCACAAGCAGAGATGACAGACTATTTTTGATGAGCTTAAGCTTCTGAGTGGTCAAAATGCAGGATCAAACTCCAGCTCAGGGCCTGTTCTAAAAATAGCATAGTTCTATGAGAGCCATCTACACACTTTATATTCAGTCAATTGGTAGTTGAGAGAGCAATGTGGCAGGACAGGTGATAATGACAGGAAAACAAGACCTCTCAGTCAACAAATCAGAGGTTCGACACCACCACAAGTCAGGTCTCACATAAGTCATCAGTCATGGATGGACTGGACTGTGTATGCTATGATTGCACTTCATTTCCAGCCCCTTCCCCTGCTTGTTAAAGCAGTTGCCAATGAAATAAACTACTAACAAAATTTCCCTGAGGTTTGGAATATTTTTTTTTTTTCATTTTAAATCTGAAATGAATTCAATCAAAGAGTTATCATTAGTCTAGGAAAAATTGAGTGCATTTTCAGCAGCCCACAAAACAATGCTGTATACAGGCTAAGTGGCAGTTTTGGCTAACACTAACAAGTGACAAAAGCTAGACTGTTCAAGGTAGCAGGTTATCAGAGGTGGACTGCGTCCACAGGAATGAATAAATAAATCACAACCTAGATTATCCTAAACCTTAATTGTATTCCCCATCTCTTCACCTCTACCAAAATTCCAGGAGGAAAAAAAAAAGGAAAAAAGAAGTTAAAAAGGCAGAGACAAAACCTGGGACAACCAAAATGTGCACATACTATTTGTAAATGGTTTATTTGCCATGACTAAGGAAGCTTCCTATGTCTCAGAAGACAAAGGAAAATAACTAATGCTGTGAGTCTGTTTTGTGTTATCTGATAAAGTGGTACAGTAAATTGGACACTGTCTTAGATAAAAATAGATGCATTGTAATAATAACCATGAATAAAAACCCACGTAAGTAAATTACCAGTGTGATGAAACAGCCTTAAGTTTGGTCAAGCTTTACATTTTTCTTTTTAACTGACAGTAAGAATGCTTCTGAAAATAGTATCCTCATGCTATACAATATTAATTTGCTTACCATTTTAAACAAACACTTATCTCCATTTTTAGTCTATATGCAAATTTGACAACCTTATATTCAAGTAGTAATTTTTGTGAAATAACACAACAGAGATGGTTTTATTTAGACAACTTCAAAGAACATGCTACTGTAAAGCTATCTAATCTCAGTATTCTCTTTCAATCACTATTTGCAGGCATACAAAGTGTAGTTTTCTTAACACCTTATATCCGTACAAATGTTGTGTGGGTGTGTAAAAATATAAAAAGATAAAGAAGAACACACTTTCAGCTACTGGTATCACATGCCACAGTTGAAATACTAAAGTGTACATACATTGATGTAAACAAAAAAGATAGAAGTGAAAGGTGCATAAGCAAGTGTCTAGCTTAAAACATGTGACGATGGAGTATTTTATTGACTTGGGGCATAAATCATTATATTCACTTTTGTTCATTTAGTGTCCTCTTCAATGTAGCAGAAAGCCTCCAGCAATTCAGAGAGGCAGTATGCTATTCTGGGACTCATCAGAAAATGAATGAGTTGAGAAGTTGAGCAACTAGCTATATTTGCAAGAGGAAATCTCCAAGGCATACCTACCAACAAGAATTTCAGGCTAGAAATACACTAGGATGGTTGCCAACAGAAATATTTCATCATTCAGTCTTACAGCGCTGTGGCTCCCATCACATTTTTTGCCAAGTTATTTAGCACTGCAGACATCAGCAACCAACGAGTTTGGTAACTGCTTTCATTTCTCACACTCTTTCTGTCACTCAGTTTTGTGCTAGAAGGGAATTTGTGTGTACTGTTGCAGTGCAAGGGGAGAAAGAGGGCATAGAAGTGGTCAGTAGACCCTTGGTGGCCACATATCCCACAGCAGCAGCTGTGGAGGGCTGGACTGAATGATCATGCTAACTCCTTCAGTCCTTTCTTCTCAAGTGGCATTAGGAAACACTGTGTTTCTAGGCAGTGCATGAAACTAAGGACAGCCATTTCTCCAGCACAAATGTTCTTTACTAAATAAGACCACCTGTACTAAACAACACATTTACAGAGCATCTAAATCAAACTAGCTACTGTAGCAAACCTGGCACTGCTGATCAGCAGAATGATGTTTGCCAGGATGGGACACAGGAGTTTCACTGGCAACACCATATTAAAGAGTTCCCTATGTGCTCCCGTGCCTCTCCTGGCCTTGCCCAGTGTGGCAAGGTTTTATGTGTATTTATTAATGCATTCTAAAGGAAATCAGATCAGTTTTCCAATCCAGCCCAAAAAGCACAAGCAAGTAAACCAAGACCACAAAAGCACAAGCAAGAAAAGCAAGAGCTTTTTATCATCACAATGTCCTCTGCCTTAAACAAGTCACAGGTACAGTGAAGAGGAATTCAACGTCCTCCTGACAGTGCTATATGATCCCAGAACCCTATTCACCATTGGCATGACACGTATTCAAGAGGACTTGGATCTTGAAGAGACTGATTAATGACAGAAAATCTATACAGCCAAACCAATATATCTAATCAATACAACTGACTACCCAAACCAGCCAACATCATTTAAAAATATGCACATATCAACAGCAGAAATATTTTGAACACTGAGGGGGGGGGAGGCCTTAGAAATCCATAAGGAATTTTTTTTTTAAAAAAAATGCAAGTTTAACAGTTTGTAGTCATGATGGTATAGATCTAAACTACATTATTTAAGTAAATAAGGTCTCCTTTGAAAAGAAGAACTGTATTCTTCAATTAGTTCCTATACAGTACAAACTCCGCACTTAGTGATGACGCAGAAAATGGAATATTGGGTTAAATAATTTCTACAAGACTTTGACTGATGCCCTTACTTTTTCCATAAAATTTCAGACTGAATTTAGACTAGCTAACAGACTGTTTCCTCCACATCTTTCAGTGCTCATGTGCAGAACTCCCCCAGCAGTGTGTGATTTCCCTGTCCTAGAGGAGGCAGCAATCAGAGCATGCCATTTGTGCACTGAGAGGGCAAAGGGACATTCTCAACTCTGCTGGCATCATGGGAGAGACTGATAAACAATCCATATCACTTGGCCACCCTGTTTGATAAGCTTTAGATTTATTTTTATCATCTGCGCAAGAGAAAAAATGATACACAAAAAGGATTATTATACATTATTCTGTTCAACACACAGATTTGAAAAGAGTTAAATTTGCTCATCATTACAATTAATAATAATTTTTTTTTTTGAGACAAGATATGATAATATCCTATCCATTCTGAAAGAGGATCAAATCCTTATCCTCTTGGAAAGTAGTGTTATTGCACAGTTTCACATACAACAGAACAAACCAGCCTGAGCACATCTCATGACATTCACTGTCATGTGGAGCCAATAATCTACCTCTGACTCACAGGGATGGTCTGTTCCTATGTTTGACAAGGCAGCATTCATCCCTCTACCTGAAGCAATACAATTCCTCACTGGCAGAAAGTGACACCTGCATCAGTCTTAGTCTGGCAGTACCAAGAAGATAATTTGCATTTCATTCACTTACAGAAAGGAAATACCCACTAGATACATATGAAACCCTAGTGGAGTTTCTTTTGTTGTTTGTTTTGTTTGGTTTTTTTTTGTTGTTGGTTTGGGTTGTTGTTTTTGGGGGGTTTTTTTGCTCATTGGTTTCTATTTTTCCTGTGGCAACACTGGAAAAGTTCATGCAATGTTTTTTATATCTCCATATTCATCATATATTTCTTAACAATGCCCTTGAGGGGTGGTTCATGAATACTTTAAAAAAAATAAATAATAAAATCAGATGGTCTAGTTGGTTGTTAGGGAACTCAGGACTTAGCACTCCAGAGCTGAAGTCACTGATCACAGATTTCCAGTGATCAGAGACCCCATACTACTGTGTTCTGGGTCCTCATCTGTTAAATGGGAATAAACAGTATATTTTACATTAGTATTTAGAGGACATGTGCTTCAGAGTGCTCAAACCCATGGGAATGGAGAACATACACTTTAAGCTAAAATACTTTTGCTGAACTACTTCCACAATGCATAGTCAGTTAGGAACTGATAGTCTGCATTCTTTCACAAGGAACTGGCAACACTGCTATCCCTGACTGGCAATGCTTTTTAAAGCCTATAGCATTTCAGATAGCTGATTATTACCAAACTAAAATTGCATGTGATTTCCCCACATCACAATATTAGCTGTTTTTTCCTCAAAAGTTAGACACAAGCACATAAAGCCTGTGTTTTCTTTCAGATTTAAAAGAAGGTGGTTTTTTGTTTGTTTCTTTGTTTTTTATACCTGTGTTCCCTTAAAATGTTCTGAAGAGAAGGACAAGTTATGTAGTTCTGTAAACGGAACATTGCCACTTGCAAAAAAACAGAGCTAAAAAAGGTTTCATATGTCTCTAGATTCCCAGGCTTCCAACTTGAGATATTTCCATTCACAAGGAGAAAAACAGAGAGCCTAGCATCAGTTGCGGCAAGCAGTGAATCTCACTCATGTAAACACTAAATGCTTGATGTTAAAGAAAAAAAAAATAATTGTCTACTTGAGCTCAACATAATGCATTAAAAAACAAAACAACAACAAAACAAGCTGAAAACCAAACTCATGCCTCTGGGCAAACATTTCTGTCTTTGAACCTGTTGTATACTGATGAATTAATGAGATCAAATGAAGGACTTTTTTTCCGATTCAGCTGAAGCTGTGGTCATACACACCTGCTCCCTTTATTTCATCTCCAGCACAAACCTGGCAGAGTCAGTTAGTTTTTGGTCTATTTTTGGCACAAGGATATTTGAACAATGACTGACCAAGATAAACTGCCTCTACTCTAGTCAACATTAAACTAGCCAGTCCTCTTTACACCTTTCCCATGAGTCTGGAAACCTTACTTACAAATAGGAGTAAAAATTTTATTAGGATTTTCCTTTTTAAACTGACCAGAAGAACACCCTTAATCATAGAATTGTTCTAGCTGGAATAGACCTTCAGGATCATCAAGTCCAACCTTATTCCTAGCCCTATCAAAACCACTAAACCATGTCCCTACGCACAACATCTGCTTGGCTCTTAAACACCTCCAAAGACAGTGACTCCACCACCTCCCTGGGCAAGCTGTTCGAATACCTGGCAACCTTTTCAGTAAATAAATTCTTCCTATATTCAGCCTGAAGCTCCCCTGATTCAACTTGAGGCCATTTCCTCTTGTTCTATCACTTGTCACTAGGGAGAACAGACCAACTCCTGCTTCGCTACAACTTCCCTTCAGGTAGCTGTACAGAGCAATAAGGTCTCCCCTCAGCCTTCTTTTCTCAAGGCTAAACAGCCCCAGATCCTTCAGCCTTTCCTCATAAGAGACATGCTCCAAACCCTTTACTAGCTTAGTACCCTGCCCCTGTACCCTCTCCAGCACCTCAACATCTTCTTAGAGAGGGGCCCAAAACTGGACACAGTATTCAAGGTGTGGCCTCGCCATAGCTGAGTACAGAGGAATGATCACCTCCCTGCTCCTGCTGACTGCACTGTTCCTGATACAGGCCAGGGTGGTGTTGGCCTTCTTAGCCACCTGGGCACACTACTGGCTCGTGTTCAGCTGGCTGTCCACCAACACCCCCAGGTCCTTTTCTGCATGGAAGCTCTCCAGCCACTCTTCCCCAAGCCTGTAGTGCTACTGGGGGTTGTTGTGGCTGACCTGCAGGACCCAGCATTTGGCCTTACTGAAACTGATGGAGTTGGCCTTGGCCCAGTCATCCAGCCTGTACTGAATCCCTCTGTAGAGCTTTCCTACCCTCTCAAGCAGATCAACACTTCCACCCAGCTTGGTGTCATCTGCACACTTACTAAGGGTGCTCTCTATCCCCTTATCCAAATCACTGATGAAGATGTAAAGCAGGAATGGCCCCAGTACTGAGTCCTGGGGGACACCAGTCGTGACTGGCTGCCAACTGGATTTAACTCCATTGACCACAATGATAGTCAAGCTTCATGTGCGTGCAGGTCTTCTCGCTGTTCAAAAAGACTTTATGTCAAAGAAAAGAACTCGTCTAGTGCTACAAATTCAGCATATGCATTTATATCTTTTACAGCAACTGGAAAACCATACCGGTATGGCTGGGTTGAAGGTGAGGTGTCATTCATTTCATTGTCCCCCAGGCTTCCTTCTGTATGTTCATTAAGGAAGTGGGCAGTGTCGATCCCAGCCTGATGGCCTGTTTGTGCTCTGAAAGAGCTGTGGCTAAACAATTAATTCTTACCTGCTGCATGGCTTGCTTGACACTTTCTTTCCAAATCTTATGGGCTGCTCCTGCAATCTATTGAAATTAACATTTTTAGACCCAGAAGAAGGTGTAAGGTATTGGGCCAAGCATGAAAAAAATACCTGGGCAAATATTACATGTTATAGATGAGTCTCTTACATATAACTAGAGGTCAGAAAGACAAACCAGATAAATGTGGCAAATCCATCCAGTTACTGGTTAGACCCTGGGCTGTTGCTTATCCCTGTTGACTGCTAGGTTATCTGCCTGATTAATTTGTGAAGCACCTCCTGTTCCTGTGCCACCAGACAGCTAAGTAGGGAAAAAAGATTTTTGAGCTCCAGTATGAAGGAAGGCTTGGATCTACAGCACTTTAAAAGATCCTATGACATGGTTTCACATTTTTAACTCTCTTTGCAGATGGGGAAATTGTTCTACTGGAAGGCTATTTTGTGTTGCAGTTGTTTCAAAATGCTCCTTGGTCTGTTAAAACCATAGCTTTAAATCTCAGTGATGAATGTGAACCTCTTGGTTTAAGAGCTTGTTACATTTTTGCATTTTTTATGACTTGCAGGAAGCAAACCCAGTCTTGACTCTGAACTTTATTGGCTATTTCCAGTACATGGGGGTAGTTTTTGACAGCAGATAAATGGTAGACCTAGACCAGAAAGCAGTGGTATGCCAAGTTTAACATTTGAAATGCTGCAGAAGTGGTCAGCTAATAATGCTGCAATTGGAAGAGGTGGTCTGGTGAATGGGAACAAACTGTATAGCTGGAGAACTGTTAACAGCATTGCTAAATGAACTTCTCTCAGTAGGGAGAGTATTACTTGGATCGTAACCTGTGATCAGTGTCATCTTTCTAGCCACAGAGCTTGAATTTCTCTTCACTCATGGTAAGAAGTGTTGGCAAATATGTGTGCTTTTAAACTAGACCTGCAGAGTTCACAATGAAGAAATACAAATAATGCAAATTATCATAAAACTAAAGGTGTTGAAAGAACATCCTCGAAGAACAAAGATTCTTTACGTAGTAAGGTTTAATTCTGGATGAGCCAATCCTATGTAACACTGACCTAATGATCTGCCAAGTGTAAAACAGGTGGTCTTTAAGTCTCAGCACTGGCACTTGCTGTTGCCAGGACAGGGGGATGACCCGTGATGATTGTCACATGCTGCAGGGCTTTCTTGGATTCACTGTTGTTTGCATTCAACTGTTGGTTTAGTTGCTTGTTGCGCAAGCTGCGTCTTGTGTGATTAAACAAGTTGCATCCGAAGCTTGTTGCATGTTGAGATTCGCTGTTAAGGTCTGAAGTAGTAGAAGCCAAATTTTTTTTGTGCCATTCTTGTTGTTATATGATGCTTCATGTGGGTCCTTAACTATGTATTTATATACAGAGTTGATAGGGGGAGGGACTTGGTTATCTTTTATTTTTACAACACCTACTTCATTTGAGGAACTAAAGATCATTAAGATACAGTGACGCTTGGAAGAAACATCTGAGTGGGATTAGATGGTTAAAACGTCTTTATGGTTAGACCACAGTCATGTCTTCATCAGGACAGCATGTAGCCCTGGCAGTCTGTCTGCATGGTGAATGTGCTGGAAGGCAAAAGACCTGTGCTTTGCTGAGCCCCACCAAGATGGTTCCCAGTCCTGTGCCCTGGTTGCTTCTGTGCCTCCGAGCATCCCGGTGAGGTGCATGGGCAGCGCTGCTGTACCCCTGCCCTGGCAGGAGAGGCAGAGGCTCCGTCACCTTCCTGCTCAGGTTTGAACCTTCGGTGCTCTTTATAAGGTTGCTAAGAGCCAAATTTTGTGAGGACCACATCTCATCAACGTTATTCTTGGATTGTAGTGCACTTCATCTTTAAGATAATGTGAATTACTCTTTGAGTATACATCAAGAACTTTCTTTCTCTGTCACGTCAGGATTTTACTACACTGAATGTTTATTTTGCCTTTAGTTTTAACTACTGTTTGTAAATGCTATAGTACAAATATTTTTTCTCTTTTTTTTTTCTCCAGAAATTTTATGAATAAGAATCAGAAGCCGGTGCTAACAGGCCAGCGGTTCAAAACTAGGAAGAGGGGTATGTTATGTTACATTTTTTACTTTATTTCCCTCTTTGTTAAAATGACTAGAAACAGAGCAGATGGAATAACTGAAAGTTCAGTAGGATTAAGGTTTTCCTCCTCTTCAACCATGTTAAGATTGACAGCTTTATTTTTAGCTAAGCTCTATTAATTTTATTATTTTTTAATATATATGTTAGGATTTTCTGTAAAATTGGGGTTTATTAGCTATTAAGTCTTGTAGAAGTCTCAGTTGAAAAATCAGATACTGAGTTTGTAGTATATTTACATATGAGGAAGATAACTATTAGATGTTTGTTTTAGGTGTTCCTTAAAATGTCCTTTTCAACTAAGAAAATATGAGCTTTTATTTAAAAATGGTGTAAAGAAAATTATCTGGCTTTTTTGATTTTTTTCATTTTTATTTCTTTGTCTCAAGTCAATGCTGTCTCTATAAATGAAATGAATCTTTCACATTTAAACAGGAATTCTCCCACTTTCCTTCTTCATGAGATGGTCAGATCATCTCATTGGCCCTGCTTTCTGAAACAACAGAGGTCAGAAAGCTCTTTCTATTTTCACAAATATTTTTTTCCTGCTGTGTTAGTGTAGTTTGGGAATTTTATTGTTAAAATAAAACAATTACCATTGTGTAAGTCCCATTCTACTCATTGCGATACTGATTTTCTGTAAACATGACCAACACTCTTTCTTTATGTATAATATTGCATCAGTTTTTAAGGAAAGCTAAGTGGTGCTAATTATACCGATCATCCAGGTATTCTGGACAGCGAGTGACATCCTGACATGCTTCCTCATACTAGACTCTGCCTTCGTTTGTCATGGTTTAGGTGTCGGAGATGAATACCCAGCACTATGAGGCAGAGAGCAAAGATACATGTAATAAACTGGTATTTTCTTTGGAAGTATAAAGATGCGGTTTCTGAAAAGGAGGCTTAGATTTTTTGCTGTTGCAGTAGCGGATTATTATAGCACACACAGGTGGGTTTTCTGTCTGTCATGTAACTGACTTTCCTGTTTCTGATCAAAAGCTAACACTCGCTCTTCATGTAAATAAGAGCATCTGCTCAGTGTGGATAAGAAGAGCAAAAAGAGTTTGTAAGCTTTCTCAGAGAAATACAAATTCTATCGTGAGTCTGAAGAGCCAAGTGTCTTAAGATCTAGGATGATCACGAAGCTTGGATGAGAATTGCAAAATAGTTTGTTTTCAGTCCTGTTAAAAAGCAGCACAAGCTTTCTCTCATCTTTCATCCCCTGCACACATCACTGCCTCAATTCGTTTGACTGGTATGGTCTCTTAAATGGAAAATCTCTTATTTGTGGGTATAACTGATTTTAAAAAGAAACTTATATTGTTTTTAATTAAATAGCATGATGCTCCAGTAATTAGTGGGATTAGCTTTGTATAAGTATGGTCGAGAACATTTTGCAGTAGGAGCTGTGTACTGCGTTAACTTGGAGCAGCATAAACATAGCTGGAGGAGTGGAATTAACAACCCCTGAAGAAACAGCTCTGTCAGATCAACCAGTAAAAGCAGTCAGATATGCCTACTGCTGGATTGATCCAATGTATTAGGCAGTCTAGGGCAGTTATTTATGGTACATATGTTATTTGATAAAATGGTCTTGGAAATTGTTCTCTCTCTCATAAAGCCTTTCTTTTCAGTCCTTGTTTTCCACTGTGTTTAGCATAATGGGTCCTGATAGAAATTTGGTCTTTGGCTACTATTTAATACAAGTATTAATTATAATAAATAAAGAGATTTTATTTGTAATTCTGTGTCTATTTCTTGAATTTCTGTTACAAGGATTGGAAGTGGCATTAGGTAACTCATTTGCTACATAAAAGAAAGAAAAAAACTTGGGAGGGCGGTCTGGAAGATTGTGGGGGTGTTGTTTTGAGAGATTACTTGTGTGGGATTGGTATGGTGCAGTTGACATGCCTGAGGGATGGGACGCCATCCAGAGGGACCTGGACAAGCTTGGGAAATGGACCACTATAAACCTTATGAGGTTCAACTAGGCCAAGTGCAAGGTACTGCACCTGGGCTGGGGCAACCCCTGGTATCAGAATAGGCTGGAGGATGAAGGGATTGAGTGCAGCCTTGTGGAGAAAGACTTTGGGGTACTGGTGGATGAAAAGCTGTACATGAGCTGGCAGTGTGCACTCACAGCTCAGAAGACCAACTGTGTCCTGGGCTGCATCAAAAGCAGTGTGGCCAGGAGGTCAAGGGAGGTGATTCTGCCCCTCTGCTGTGCTCTGGTTGAGGCCTCACCTGGAGTACTGTGTCCAGCTCTGGAGCGTTCAGCACAAGAAAGTCAGAAACCTTGTTGGAGCAGGTCCAGAGGAAGGGCACAAAAATCTTCAGAAGGCTGGAACACCTTTCCTCTGAAGAAAGGCTGGGAGCGTTGGGGTTGTTCAGCCTGGAGAAGAGAAGGTTCCAGGGAAACCTTATTGCCACCTTTCAGTACTTAAAGAGGGTCTATAAGGAAGATGGGGACAGTCTTTTTAGCAGGGTCTATTATGATAGGACAAGGGACAATGGTTTTAAACTAAAAGAGGGTAGATTTATACTATATGTAAGGAAGACATTTTTTATAGTGAAGGTGGTGAAACACTGGCACAGGTTGTCCAGAGGGGTGGTAGAAGCCTCATCCCTGGAAACATTCCAGGTTAAGTTGGGTAAGGCTCTGCACAGCCGTCTCTGAGGATGTCCCTTCTCACTGCATGTGGTGGTTGGACTAAGATGACCTTTAAAGGTCCCTTTGAATGCAAACTATTCAATGATTCTGTGATATTAAATGGCTTTAATATAGAAATTTTAACATGCAAACATTTCTTTCTATTCTTAAAGCACAAAATCTCTTCTTCAAATATGTTGGGATCCTCGTTGTCTTAATATTTGAGGATCCTGCTTAGAAAATTGTAGATACCATTTCTCTTTCTAGAGGAGGCAGAGGGCTTGAGGAAGAGGAATGGCTTCCCAGCATGTTTATTCCCTTTTGTTTTTCTATACTTTTTGTATTATATCAGTGTCACACTGTTATGTCTTGGACTTAGATGAGAAGATACTATTAGATTTTTTTATACTGACTTTCAGTACATCAGGGGGTCATGAAATTTCACCCAGGGAGGACAGATTTGACCTCATGGCATTTCAGTTGTCGGAAGCTATTCTGTTGTGTGTAACAGGCAGGCAGGTAGCAGGGTCTGAAATGCATAAATGCTGTCAGGATGTGATCTGATTGAGGGATGACTGCTTGTTCTTACTGGTTAATGTGTGTCCCATGATACTCTTTTTAACCAATCCTTCTGCAGCTTCCAGGAGCACTGCCATCTAAGGAGGCAGCAAAGTGTGATGTGGCAGTCAGGCATCTAGAAAAATAATTGTCCATGTGATCTTCTGTTTGGTCAGTTAACTGCAACTAACCTCTGAATGTCAGCAATTTCATTCAGAGAGTAAAAAAGGAAGATGATGATATATATTTTTTCTTCAGATTTTGAAAGTGTGGTGATTGGCTTAAATATTCTTGAGAGAGGATTATGAAGGAACAGCTTGTAAATCCCACTCCTTCCAGTTCTATTAGTTGACATAATAAAAGATAGAAACCTTGCCTCCAGCATATATAGTAGCAGGCATTAAAATCACTTTTCAAAAGATTTGAAGGAAGAAATACGATTTTTTTAAGTGAAGAACCTTCAAGGGAAGGAGGCATCTCATAGTTCCATGTCCAGTTTTTAGCAATCTAAGCAGAGGAGGTAGTTTGGTTAGGTCTTAGCATCATCTCTGTACCTGTCGAATACTGCTTTTTCGGTGAGGATCAGGAGGAGTTGGCATCTGGCTGGTCATTATACTTAGAGTGCAGATACATGGTGTGTGGGTTCTATGGGCTGCATACATACCAGATTGATGTCTCTGTGTGTTCTGAAATGGAAGAGGAAGAAATAGAAGTAGCAAAAATGCCAGTTAGGTAGTAAGGAAAATTTCAGTATCTAGACAGTTGACAAATACCTACAGGACCAAAAGCTTCCCAAAGTATTAATGGGAACAAACAGTGCTCATTGTTCAAAATATGCTGACAGGCAATACCCCAGTTTGTTCCCATGGCATAGATAACAGAGTTAATATCTGCTAAAACCTAAGGCAAAAAGGTAAATGGCAGCATAAAAGGAAGCTAAGCTGAACAATGCATATTACTTTCTTTCAGAAAAAAAAATATAAAAAAATCAGTATTAATATCTTGACATTAACATAAAATAAGAAGAGGGGCTGAACAGGGCATCTCATTTTTCTTCCACAGAAATACTATTGTGGGCCTTCTGTTGAGGAGGTAAGAGTAATTCTTGAAGAGAGGGGTATAAATGTACTTTGTGATTTCTTTAGAAGCAAAAGAAATAGGGATCTGAGAACATGAAAATGAAAAGCTGTGTATATCACTGCTGCCTTGGATATTGTATGCATCACATCTGCAAGCTACACCTGCCTCTGCTAGCTGGTGATTGAAACAGCTTCTTTAGTAATTGTGTACTTGACAGCTCAACATACTGTCACCACTTCTTGATGATGGCTTCTTACCCTGTTGTACTAAATCAGCATATTCCTTTTCAGTACATTAGTTTGGTAAGAAAATATTTCAATAAAATTATAAATCGTTTTTGATGCAATGAGTTCACCTCCTCTTCCTGTGTAAACTTTAGATTGTGATAGACAAGAAAATAGTAGAGTACTCCTGATGAGAGGAGGACTTCTGGAGCAGGAGAAGAATCTCTTGAAAATAGCTAAGAAATTTTAATCATGGTGTTTGTGTTTGTACTGAGCACAGTGTACCCATGATACCAAGCACATAACACCTTTCAGTTTAGATGTGAACATCATACATTTTTTTAGACAAAATACATTTGAAAAGGCAAAGTAAGATTTTTATTTTTTTAATTTCTCTCTTTAGATAGAACTCTCTCTTCTCACAGATTACCAAGTCATCATGCATGGTTTTTTTTACCCTGCAAATAATACATATTTACTTGGTAACCCAAAAGACAATAATTACAGTCAGATTCTTGTTTATGGGTGGGGGTGGGTTTCTTGTCCACAAATAACACTGCCTCAAGGACACATACTGAAGTACTTCAGTAAAAGTCTTGTTTGTTTGTGGGTTGGTTGGTTTGTTGCTTGTTTTCTGTTGTTTTAGTGCTTGAAGTTGGAAGAGAGCTGCAACTGAGTATTTGGTAACCGATCTGATAGCTCAGATGGGTTTCCAGTAGTATGCTTCTCTGCAGGCCTTTCCCCAAAGCAAAGGCACATTCGTCAGTTTTCCTCCTGTGGTTTGTCCACCACAGGCATGCCCTGCAGGTAGGAGAGATGGTTGCTCAAATGGTAGACTCCAGATCTTCATCATAGCTGAGACGAGACTCCATATCTTCATCAAGTTGCTTGCAGTCCAGAGAAGGTGCATATTGAGTAGTTTATTGGATGGTGAAAGTGTTGTAGGGGAGAAGCTAGGTTGGCAAGTTGGTTGTGTGCATTGCTTCAGGATAAGCTGCAGTTGCTCCTGCGGAGCAGGTGTTTTTATGAACATGTGTATGGGTATCCATGGAGTTGAGTAATCCTCGTCTTTGCTGTGACATCGGTCTGGGGGGATGGTGCAGCAAGCCACACAGAGGTGGGTAAGAGTTAACAAGCTATTATAAACTAGGTGTAGCAGGGGTTTTCTGCAAAGTAAGGTGATGCTTCATTTTCCCAATGCTTCCGAGAGTCTGACAGACAGCCCTGGAGCTGCTGTTGGCTGTATGCTGCCAGGCTGCTTGGAAGGACCAGTTGACTAGTTTCCTGAGCTTCCCAGTGGCCTGGGACACTGAGTGATTTGTGCCTCCCAGGTACAATTGTTATGGGGGAAGGAGATGTGTTGGAAGAGGGGGAGAACATGCAGGTGATGCACAGAAGGTGGTAGAATGAGTGCACCCCCAGGTACATGCAGGGAAACAAGAAGAGAGAGAAACTTTTCTATATTGGGAATAATAAAGCTAATAAAAGTAGGCACTGCATGTAAAATAGTTATTTAATTGCCATAATTGTGTCAGGAGGAAAGAGACTGGGGAGAAAAGCTATCTAAAACCAAGGGCTTTTGGTTAATGACTGGGATAAAAAGCTGCACGATGAGTTGCAGGGAAAGGAAACCTGCGGCCAGCAGATATGTGAAGTCCAGAAGGTCTGCAGGAGTTGCAGCTGGCATGTTTCAGACTGCATTAGCACATTTTGCGGTAGCAAAAAAATCTCTGAATATATCCTCTAGATATAGTACGTGCAGGGTTTTCTTAAGAGCTTACGTCAACATTTGTGTCAGCAGGTGATAAAGTAGTTTTGGGTTTTGAGTGCTACAAAACAGGTCACAGTTTTGTTTCTGAAGTTCAGAGTTATTTTGACATTATTTTGACAAGCATTTCATGTGTGCCCTTGTATAAAGCCAGGACTTGTTTTGTTAAGAAGCTTCAAGTGTCTGTGGTAAGGTGTTAGGAGGCTGCAAGAAAAAGCAGCAGGAGGTCTGGATAAATCTACCTAGCTTTATCTGGAGGTTGCAGTTACATCTGTTGTGGACAAGGGCCTTGACACAGGGATGTTGTCTGGGGGTCAGACTGTACCGTAATTGAGATCAACCTGCTGCAGTTCCGTGTTCCTAGTGCTGCTTATTTCTGTGAATATGAAAGATAAATTCTCGGTTATGCTGTGTTGCCTGGTTCTAAATGTTTATGTAAAAACTATATATACCAGAATGGGAAGAACATATTTAGGTGGCATGGTCCTTTCAAGTGCTGGATTGTAACAGAAATCTTAAAAACTGTTTCTCCTTTTTGTCCTCCTTTATCTCTGTTCCAGATGAAAAGGAGAAATTTGAACCCACAGTCTTCAGGGATACGATTGTCCAAGGCCTCAATGAAGCTGGGAGTGACTTGGAGGCTATAGCCAAGTTTCTGGATGCAACAGGCTCACGGCTTGATTATCGCCGCTATGCCGACACACTCTTTGACATTTTGGTAGCTGGCAGCATGCTAGGTAATCCCGGTGGAGATACACCTGATACAGACTTTGGATGATCAGCCTTTCTTCTTTTTAGATGCTGTCTTCCTTTACAAAGTGGAAATTATAAACAGTGTTACAGTTTCACTTCTCTAGATTCTCCCTGCATTTTGTATCACAGCACTATTTGTTGTTTTCAGTGCAGGAATACCTAGGGACTTGATTGTGTAAGGCATTCTGCAAATAGCACAAAAAAAGGATACTGCTCTTGACTCCTATCTGAGAGAGCATGTAAAGACAATGGCAAAGAAAATGAGAGTGATGCTAACTAGGGGAAACAGAGCATAAATGTTTTTATTAGCATAAAAAGGCGTAACAGCGGTTGCAGAGCTTGCTTTGTAGACATTGCAACAAAGGGTAGCTAAGAGGAGAAGTGAAGGATAATGAGGAATGCTTTGTGGGTGTTATGGGGCATTTCTCCGAGGTACCTGTGGCAGCTTAGGCAAAAACATGCCTTTCACCTTCTTCTGTATTTTGAATAAGTTGGCTCTTTTTACTGGTCACATTGGTTTGATTCTTTGGTGTGTAAGAAGAAAAAGAAATTTTTGGAAGACTTGAGATAATGCAGGAAACAAAAGCCAGTGGAAATGTCTGGGGGAAAAAAAAAGTGCTCTAAACAAAATAAACCATGGGAAACCGTTTGCAGCAATGTTTTGAATGTTTACATGGGCCTGGTAAGCATTAGAGGGGTTAGAAGGATGTTCCAAGGCCTCAGATTAGTAACAGAATGCTAATACTATTCTCTCTGGAGAGGATTTACATTATTGTGGTGTTTAAAATTGTAGTTTAAAATATATGCAGAGGTTTTGCTCCAAACCATACTTACTCAATCATACTTGGTGCTCTCAAAACCAGACCAGATTCCTTAGCATGAACTGAATCTCTCAGTCCTGTGAGGTCCGTGTAAGCTAAGGTGCAGCGTATTGGCCAGCTGTCCCTTCTCTCAGGTGTCACCACAGCCTTGCAAAGCTTAGTCTCGCTCTGTTCCCCCCCTCTACCCTGCAAGCTCTTACCCTGCCTTTTGCCTCAGTGATACAAACATTTTTTTTTTTTCTTTCTTTTAGCTCCTGGAGGCACACGGATAGATGACAATGACAAGACCAAGATGACCAACCACTGTGTGTTTTTTGCAGATGAAGATCATGATGCCATCCGAAATTATGCTCAGGTCAGTGAAGGCGTGGTTGATTACTGTTTTCCATTTATGTATCAAAAGGGATTACAGTGGCACATCTGCAGACTGTCTAGGCTGCAGTAGGCTACTTACAGGGCAATTGAAAATCCAGTTAACCACTAATCTGCCCTAATGTATAAATTTTAGTTAAGAAAATATGTCTAAAATAATATGATCATAGCGGGCAGTGTTTTCTTTTACAGAAAGCTATCTCCGTTACTTCAGTCTGTTGTTGATTCAGTATTTTTTTTAGACACCATCCTTATTTTTGTTGACCTTTTCTGTATGCAGCCTGAAAGATTTGTAAGAACGTATTTTTAGAAACACATGAAGTGTATGAATGACAAAAAAATATAAAGCTCACGCCTCCAACCTTTAGTTGTATAACTAGTTAGGAATTGGGCATATATTCCAAGAGCTTTCATTTCTTCTACATATGGGATATATAATTATTTTTCAGAAATAAGACTTGCACAAATAGGCCTGTGTGAAATTAACACAAAAAAGCATTGAAGCATAACACGTTATTGAAGAGAAGCTAAGGTTGTGTAACTCCTTAATGGAAGATAATAATTATGTGAGAAAATACAGTAACAGTTTTATTGAAAGTTCAAAGCCACCATGCAATTCTGGATACAAATAGGATTGCATAAAACTGTAGTATCATTGAATCTCCCATATGTCAAAAGTCTGTTGTTACTTTATTAACGTATTTATCTTTTTAAATAACTATTTATTATTGGGATGATAGAGACAGTAATCAAAAGCATAAAAGCCACTGTCCCTGCTAAGGTGTTGAGGGTGCCAATTTGCTGAAAAGGTTCACAGTTCATTAAAGGGACTGGGATCAGAATCTTCATTGGTAAATGTTTGCCAAATAGCTGAAAGCTCCTTTAAGAACACATCTTTGATAGTGTGAAATACGTTTACTTCTGAAAGCGAGTAAATATGTCTTCTGTATCAGTTTTATCATCCCTTAAAACCAGAGTACTCTACTTCAGGAAAAGTGGAGTTAGGCTAAAGTAGTGTATAAGGCTTCCTTATTTTTTAGGTGACTTCTTACTCTGACTCCCAAATGAACCAGTAATGTGGCTGTTTTTTGTAGTTTTAGTCATGGAAACAATTCAAAGAGTGAAAAGTGTTCCCAAAAAAAACTAAAAGAAACCAACCAACCAAAAAAATCAAACAAACAAAACCAACAGAAAACAAACAAACACAAAAACCAATAACACAAAAAACCTAAAGCTAGTGTTGATATTTTTGCAGTTTATTTGCTTATTATGTGTACTTATGTCTTTTACAGGGACTTATAAAAATATACAAAATCTTGTATGGAAATGTGAGCAAGATGCTAGCTTACATTATCATACTATGCCTTATTTTACACAGTATTGTATTATAATTCTGTATCTCTCTGCCTCTCAGCATAGCCACAAATTGATTTCCACTTGTTCTGAGCAAAAATACTACCATTTAGGATGTTTGGATGTATTTTATGTTCTCTGAACAGAGAATCAAATTAAAACTTTCTAAACTTAATTTCTCCCACCACCCAGCCTGACAATAATGTCATTTGTTCCCCATATAAACCTTTTTACCTGTGACAGTGAGTTATTTTGTGCCCCTTGTAGAGTAGTGAGACCTGTGACTTGTTTATTTAATTTCTTATCTCTCTCTTCATCCATCTGAATGCACCCTTGTCTCTATTTAAAGCAAGCCCACATGAAGCACAGATCAGTATTAGCCCTCTTCCCCCTCCCTCTCAGGGGAGGATAAAAAGGGGAATAAGGAGAAAAAATTAAAATGCCTCACCCAATACTGGAAGCTAAGACTATAAGAAATGTCATGGATAACAGTAGAAAACCAGAAAAAGGAATATTACCAGAAGCAGGGTGCAGAACTTTATACCAAACCCACTCTTGGATGGTGATGGATCGCGCAGCACATGTGGAGTCAGGGCCAGCCCTGCTGAGATGTCCTCACAGCTCCCAGAGACTGGAAGGAAGACCCCTCCCAAACCTCCTGTCTCCTTTTTTATGTGGAGTGTGGCAGGGAAGGGGAGGGAATAACAGCTGCCCTCTGACTCCTCAGGGTCGCAGGGTTACCGACTGTCCCCTCCACTCAGTCTGTTCACCCTGAAGCCACAACAGTTGAGTACCTGTGCTGCTTCTGCTTTCGTAAGCTGTGGTCACATGATGGGAAACAAATGGTGAAAACTGGAGAATCAGTGTTTCCGAGAACATGTTGCAAAAGCTTTGTCAGATATTCTTCCTCTTTCTCTGGCAGTTGTGTGTTTTGTTGTAATCATTCATGTTAGTGGGTTTGACAAAGATCCTGCATCTACTGAAGATGCCCAACAGCGCTGCCTGACTGCCTCATTCCATTGGCTGACACCTGACAGCTTCCCCAGAGACATGCATTGTCAGGCTGCATTGAAGGGTGCAGAGTTAACCTCTTTCTCCTCCTCCTTTCCTCTGCCTTTGGCCTATGGATAGGGTGAAAAATAGAGTAGGAATTAAAGTTTGAGAATTACGAAAGATTGTCAAACTGCAGTCAATTCTCTGACGCTGATATTGT
Source organism: Chloroceryle amazona (assembly GCA_027560015.1). Taxonomy (NCBI): domain Eukaryota; kingdom Metazoa; phylum Chordata; class Aves; order Coraciiformes; family Cerylidae; genus Chloroceryle; species Chloroceryle amazona. The sequence continues at coordinate 42,651 of JANHFX010027332.1, forward strand.
TCTATGAAGCAAGAGTTACAAACCCTGTATTTTCCCACTTGTGAATAATAGAGAAGGGTGTTCTGTGATCTGCCATGAGACAGTGCAACATAACTGCAGAAATATCATTCTGCTGGCTGTTTATTTCCTGGAAACAATGTCTAAAAGAAAACTATGCACTGGAATACTACAGTGTGAAAAGCCAGCTGTGCTTCCCACTTTTTCTTTCCTGCTTTTCTTTCATAAAAAGAAAAATTTGTCTTATCATGGGTTATTCAAAGATACTCTATGGATTGGGTAGTGGCAGATGTGTTCCTCTCCCTTTTTTGTAAAGAATGGCTGCAATTGTTACATTTTTTTAAGTTAATCTGTGTTTATCTTTAGGTCTTCAATAAACTTATCAGGAGATACAAATATCTGGAGAAAGCATTTGAAGATGAAATCAAAAAGGTAATGTTGGGGGCTGTCTCCTCTTCAGTGTTAATATTTTTTACCCCATGTCTAATATAATTGCATATGTACAAATGTGGTGCTGTCATGTATATTATTTAGTTCTGTTGGAAAAGGGGATGGAATCTATAGGTGAAAGCTTTTGTTGGCAAATTTATCACTGTGGGAATACTGCTGGTACCACTTGATGTAGAATAATTCTGAATTAATGCTTCTTTTGGTTGCTTTGACCAAACTCACTTTCTTATGCCAGGGGTTTCTGTGTAGAACTTTGATATGCTTTGGGGTATAGTTCTTAATGAGAGATGGTGTTACTATCCTGCTAACAGAACAGCTCTCTGTGGTTTTTCCATAGAATAAATGCAAATCTCCAATGCAGAATGTCAATGTATGAGCTTTAACCTACTCCTGCACTGTGGAGTGAATCTGAAGCACAAGTTTTTGTCTTTGAGGCTATAGATGTGTGCAAGAGAAAGTCATCACCTTTGGCAGAGTGTTCAGGATTTCTCTGCTAGACTGTGGTGAATATTTGTAGATACTGCTTTGTTTTGTGATCCTGAATTCTAAGGAGACAGGAGAAACATGGGTAGAAATTTTTGAAAAACAAAATGCAGGTTTATTTTGTCTATTTTGAGCTCCTAGTGACAGCTGTAAATATCTTTTTCTGATGGCCTGGATAAATAATAAACACTGCACTGTGCTGTAAGTTAATAGGCATGCTGATAATGGCAAAACCTGTCCTGTGACTCAAGTACCATGTTCATTAAAAGTATGTTTCCACATGATATAAACATTAGAAAGATTGCTTCAAGGATCAAGTGAGGAAAAGTCTGGAGCATGATTCCTTACCACCACCTCTTGTGGCTCTGATTTATACATTCTTCCTCATGTTTTTGCACTTGTGGCCAGCATGCCTATTAACTGATGCTGATTGCTCAATACATCATTCTAAAGACCTAAATTTACCTCTGTTCCCACACAAATCTAATGTTCTTGCTGTTAATTACTGTAATCACTGACATGAGAAGCGCTGATTCATAGCATTCAAGTTTCAGAGAGTATTCAGCATATTAAACAAATGCCGTGTCAATTCAAGCCGCCTCCTCTCTCTTCTGTAACTTGCTTGGTTTTGAATCCTCATCAGTTTCCAAGAATTCACTTTTCACAATCAGTGACAAGATGAGGCTATGTTTAATATATAACAATTTAACTCTTCAGATGAGGAACAAGTGCCTCTAATGTGAAGTTTAGCCATACTCTAGCTTGAGAGAAAGCAGTAATTTGAGGTGCAGTGTGTCTGGAGTCATGCTACGCATTTAAAGCATTGGAAGCGTCCTAGCTGGGTCACAATGCAGACTGCCAGCCTCAGTTTTATGTACATGCTCTTTCTGTAGTTTTCAGTGACACATTACATCTTGGATGACAAATCACAAGATTAAGTTTGCAGAGTGGTCCTAGGCTGAGGGGAAATTTTTCCATCTGCCCTTCCATCACCACTGTTAGTGCTGTTGTGAATCTTGGTGTGGCTCCTGGGGACCTAGCCTTTCAGCATGGGTGCCAGCTGCACTCTGCGGCTTATCTGAGAATTAGAAACTAGGAAGGTGGTTATGAAGGTGTTTGGCCTGTATATCACACCTGCATTGTCATTGCCTTAAAACCGGTGAGGAAGTATTTGTAGATGCCTTTTGCTTACCTTTTCCTTCCCCCTGCTTGTGTGAACCCACCAAGTGAATGTCTTCTTACTGATGAGGCTGCTGAGTTTTTCACAGAAAAAGTCATGCTGAAAAAAATCAAGGCAATATGAGCAGTTTCACTCTAAAGCAGATGGTGTCAATGAGTCTTCTCTTTCAAGAGAGATAGCCTTAAATGACAGTATTTCTACCAGTATTTGCTTTACGTTCATAATTTTATTCTTAGGACATTATTATTTCCCAGCACTTTTCCCTTTTTTTGTCTGCTTCTAGCTTTCAGATATTTTATTTCTTACTCTGTTCCTCTGAAATTGCCGGTTATTTTTTTTCTTCTAGTGACATAAGCAAACCATTCATCTAAATTATTTTGTGCAAGCAGTTTCGATAGAAGACAAAGATGTTTAAGTGCCTTGTTCAACTGCTGTTTTTTGATATAAGCAGCTTAATTTCATAGGAGCTCTGGCCAGTAAACTGACATAGACTTATGACAACATTTTGCAATAAATTCCGTTAAATTCTCAGTTTCTAATGTGTGTTCATCTTTTTTATATATGTTTTTCTGTTCAGGTCAAAGGATGAAGAATGTAATATTAGCTGTCTATATAGGGTGTTTCATGTTTAAGCAACATGTTTAAGTAGGATTTTTGTTATCAAAATTGGGCTAAAGTACAGATAAGTGTATTTTTGGTCTTAACAGTAGTAAATCTTACTGAGTCATATGAGGATATCTGAAGTACTGGGAGATGTTATGGGGTCTTTTGTTCATGTTCCTGTTTTCCTAATGAAAAATCCCTAAATCAAGCTGGGATTTATGAAATAAGAGAAGACTAACATTCTGAGATCAAATGGGAAGTAAACAGACATGCTTTAAGTTATCTAAATGAAAGGCAAGAATCAGTCAGCACGTATCTGTTGTTGTGTTCACTGCCTTCTCCAGTGCTGACAATTCAGATGTGACAAACTGTATGATTCTAATCAACAGACCATGTCAGGTAATGAAGATATAAAGAGAAACCACACTCCCTGTCTGGTTAAAATTCCTTCATTTTCACTATTAAGGTTTCTAGATTTCAAGAGAAGAGCAGAAGAACTTTTTTATTATTCTTATATGATTTTTAGTGTTGTGTGCAACTTTTTACTTGTATCTATCTTCATGCCCAGAATTTATGCCTAAAAGACTTTTTCTTTAAAGACAAAAATAGCCTGGAACAGTACATTAGAGCTGGTCTTGTGCTTATTAGGCATTCTGAACTCCCACTTAAATAGGCGGGAGTTCTTATAGCTGTGATAGAAATATAAAATTGTGAGCCAAATCTGTGCATTTTATGCCTGGAAGCAGTAATGCAACTGCGGGGCTAACAGCAGGGAAGCATCAGCTTGGAGAACTTTCTGTGGGTGGTTTGGTACTATTCTGATGTGACTTGGACATTTTGTGACTTTTCGTGCTGAGGTTTGTAATCATGCTGGTAAAAGAAGAACTGTTAAAGTAATCAGCACAGAAAATCTGAAACAACAGCTTTTAAATGAATTTTTTCTTTTTGATGTTTTTTTTAAGTGGGTTTATTAAAGGTTTTGATTCTTCCTATCACGCAGTCTCCCCCTAACTTAGATGGTTTCACAAATGCTTGAAAGTATGGAACAATATCCTTGGACAGCATAAAATGGCACATCTAAGTTTGAGCTGCTTTTCAAAAACAGTAATGAAATGAAAATTATGCTGGTAGCACCAACAGTACTTGAAATAGTGAGAGATGTGTAGAAGGCGAGGTTCCTGCTCAAAACATGCTGCAAGAACACTGTAAATCAAGAGTCATGCTGAGAGACTTGCAAGAAGCAAGTTTCAAAGGACAGGGAAGGGGATGAAGCTGTGGACTCCATAGATATGTGATAACAGACATCCCAAAACATTTGAACAAATGCAGATTTCTCAAAGCTAGAGTTGATAAATATTTGGATACCCTTCTCTCAGAATCCTCTTCTACCTTGGTCTGTGTTACTCTGGCTTTGCAGCTGGGTTTCCTGCCATCGTTGCTTTCATGATTCAAATCTAACCTGAGTGAGTGTAACTTCATAATCTACTCGTTACTGGCAAAACACAGTGGAGGTTACAGCTTAGAAGTATGTCCAAACCTCATCTGTCACATTAAAGTAGTCAGTATGACCACTTTCTAACCGAAATCCTCATCTATTGCATACATGGGAGCAGAAGGAAACAGTTAAGTAGACTATAAAGAAATCTCTTTGTTAAAAGTCTCAGTCTTGGTACTTACTGTAAAGAACAAAAGGTCTAATTCCCTTCTTTTTTTGTGCAGATCTCATTTTGTTACAGTATTGTTTATAAAGCTTGTATAAAGAAAGCTCTGAATCCCCAGGCTTCCATTTGACACCAGGCTTGTATTGACATTCTGTAAAAATATATTCAGTCTTCCCATTAAATGTGGCCCTGGAGTTCCTTTACCTGCACAATTATATATACCAGTTAATTGCTGCATTTGGAAATACAGCACACCACTTTTTTCCCATCCATATATTTAGAAATAGCTCCATTCATCTGCATCCCACATTTTAGCACATTTTTTGTTTGTGAGCCACAGTTTGTTGAAATAAAATTACACCTTGAGATTTTAGAGTTACATAATTTCTCTTTTAATGTAAAACTGCAGGTTGGAGTCATTTGAAGCCCACAAAGTAAGCCCAAATTATTTGTCTGTGGTTGAATAATTTAGACCTGTGTACACTGTAATTTAAAGCTGATTTTATTATGTAAGTACTACTATATGAATGATTTTTTTTTAGTTCTGTTCGCTGATACAGAGCAGAGCTATTCATAAAACCCTGCATGAGTTTTAATGACTTCATTAGTTATCTACATTCAGAAAACATTACCATTAATGATAAACTGCTAGGTATCTTGAAGAAGAGCTCCTACTGTCCATGGTAACAAAAAAGCACAGAGACTTGTTTGATATTCTGTCCCTTTGAATGGGTAGGATTTGGTAATTAAGAAGTACACTTCATTTGGAAAAGAATGAGCCATTCTGCTTTGATTGCTCCTATGAAGAGAAAAAAAGGGTGCCATAACAGCACAAGCTGAAGAAGGAAATGAGAATTCTTTTATTTTATTTTTGTGTGTGTGTGTGGTGGCAGTATTAAGTTATTTAAGATAGACTTAATTGCCATTTTTGGACTGTTATGTAGTTCATAACTTCTAGCATTTAAGATGATGAGAAACATAATTTTTTCTCAAGCTATTTGTTTCCTCTTGTAATTAGTAGTGGGAATGGTAAGGTCTTAAAGCAGCTTTTGTTTTTGTCTGTCCTTTCTCAAGAATGACTAAACTTGAATATATTTCTTATTTTAGCCAATAGGAAATCTGTTGTAATTGTGCTGTGTTCCCTTCCCCAAAAGGAAAACAGGAAACTTTCTCATCCTTTATTATTCACATGAGTAATAGTTTATGTAAGCTAGAAAATGAACTGCAACTGTGTGGGGCTTAGTCCGAAGTCTGAGGATGTGAATGGGCAGGCTCCTGTCAGCCTGTGGAAATCAGCAAGTCTGGGATCCTGCAATTTCTGTGTGTCTGAAGCTTTTACCAAGCACTTACTATTTTTAGACATATATACATGTATTTGGAGAAGATGGGCCTTGTCTCCCTGAGTAAGGCCATATTCCATGTGCTCACAATTCTTATGGGAATTGAAATTATAAGTGATCAGTGAAATGACACTGCCATGCTTCAGGACAGATTTTGACATGATTGCTATTAATTATAGTGGAACTTCTTGAGAACTAAGAAATCAGACTCTGTTAATAGTAGTGTCTACCTGTATCTGTTGTCTATGTATCAATTTTTTTTTTCCTTTTTTTTTTTTTTTTTTTTCTTGTCTGACGCACAGCTTCTGCTGTTTCTTAAAGCCTTCACTGAGACAGAACAGACAAAGTTGGCAATGCTTTCTGGTATCCTCTTAGCAAACGGGACTCTTCCTGCTACGATTTTAACAAGCCTCTTCACTGACAATATAGTCAAAGAAGGTAATTTTCTCTATGATCTTTTTTCTTACATTAGCTTTAATAGATGATGTATCTTCTATGTTGGACGCCTATAATCATATAACAGAAATCAGTATTTTAAAGCAGAAGCATATACAGACAGCAACAGCCAACAAAATTTGTAAAATCTGTTAAGAGGACAGGGAAACAAGAAAAAAGCAGCAAAAAACCTCAGAAGGATTTGTGGTTTTTTGGAAGTTATACATGTGTGTGCAAAAGTGTGGAATAAACGTATTACTGTGATACTATAAAAGTGTGAAGCAGAACATCTATTCCTGAGATATGTCTACTAGCATTTTTCCAAGTGTTGCCAATATCTTGTGCATGTGAGTGTGAAGTAGGACAGAAAACATGTGCAAGCCAACTAGATATTGCAGAAATAAATAAATAAAAAAAATTCAAACCCTCCTTTTGCCTACATACCAGTAGTGATCCATGGTCAATATAGTTTCCCAGGGACTTGTATTTACCATATAACTTCTTTCAGTCTTAGGGTATAATGCGTTTTTGAGTTTACTTTTTCCTCTTTTTTTGAGGATATTTATTTATTTACTTGTAGCCACCTACCTTGGAGTCCTGATTTTTCCAAATGCTTGCTCCACAATCTTTCTCTGCCAGTTAAAGACTACCTGGAATAATTAATCGCAAATGCATTGTCAGCATTGAACAGTTTTCATGAAATTATTCTGGTTTTCTTAAAGAGTTGGATATTTACTAATATGTATTCTAGATTCCTTTTGTCTAACTTTATGTTCTCATTTGCAGCATGCTAGCCATTATGCATATTTTCCAAATGGTGCAGAAAGAAAAGCCACAGCTGCAGCTTTGCTCTGTCATCACCCACAGCTTTCAGAATCAGAATAAACTAGGAGAAAATTCAAACAAAATCACTAATTCACGTCTTAGGGTGATCGCCTGCAATGTTTATACATCAGTGTCAGTTCCTAGTTATGGGAAGACAAGAAGCATCTGAAAACTCAGATTTTTTTAAAATTTAAGTAATTTGTTATATTTTAAATTTTCACATTTTAGAATAGAATTGTTATGTACAAATCCTAGAACAAATTCCCTTTGCATTGTCAGGAGCTTACGTGTGCTTTTGGTTCTTGGTTTATATGTACTGAAAAAGTACCTGTGTCAGCATTTGAGGAAAAGATTGCTCAATCAGTGTTCTGTAATAGATCTGTTTTGGAAGAATAATTAAAGATGTGAAGAACAGGGAAAAGAGCAAGACTTTAACCAGGTAGATCATATACAGATAAATTTGATACTTCTATTTACAAAAAAAACAGTGCTGCAGGCAGATGAGGTTAAATATGTGAGGAAACAAGCAGTTGGGTTGAGGGGGTGTTGATCAGCACGGTAACTGTAACATTGGCAAAGAACTGGCTCAAAGTGAGATAAGGGTAGATTGTGTGGACAGGAGATCTGTCAAGTTTGAAGACAAATACCTCGTTCATTTTAGGATTAACTTTTTTCACTGTTGTCATTACTTTTACTGGGATGCATAGTTGGAAAAAAATGTCTTTTGGGAATGGCTAATGTATTTCTAGCAGAGACAGAGAAAGGTCTAGGCAGTGGTGGAACCTCATGAGGGTTGAGTGTACAATTCTTGTCACCCATGCTGAAAAAACAGTGTGAATGCAAAGAGCAGCTAATGAATAAAATGAATGGCTGCAGTTACTTCCTGCAAGTAGGGGATAGCAAACAAACAAAAAAAGATAAGAGCTATTTAAAGGAAAAGACAGTGACAGCATATGAACAGAGTACAGGAACTGGACACTGATAAATTTGGGCTGTAAAGTAGTTTATAAGTATGTGTGTAGTGAAACCTTAGAACAACCTCCCCTGTTTTGTTTTAAACTTGTTTTTAGCCAATACTTGGAAAAGGGTTTAGGACATGGGTATTGGAACACTGCTTGGTGACAGGAAGTTATATTAATTTTTGGTATTGAACACATAAGCAGATGTTGATGTTGGATATGCTGAACTGTGGTTTCAGGTTCCGAAATTACAGGTTGGAAGTTATACCTGTCTCCCCTGGGGGTTGACCAGGCTTTGTCAGTCTTGACTAGTCAGCCTACGGTACTTAGGATTGCTGCATTGTGCTGGTTTCACTTGGAATTTCCAGTACTAAGATGTAATATAAGCCCAAAGTAGTATTTGCAGACCTCTCTTGGCGTGGCATTGTACATGGATGGTTCCATATAGTACTTCTTTAAGGACTGTGCCTTACAGCTAAGCTCTTGAAATAAGGCTGCCAAAACTGTTGTAGCAGTCAAGATCTGTAATGAATGTTAGTAAAATTTGCCTCTGAGTGCCAGCCTCTTCTCTCAAGTACATAATGACAGGACTAGAGGAAATGGCCTGAAGTTGCACCAGGGGAGGTTTAGATTAGGTGTTCGGAAGAATTTCTTTACTGAAAGAGTTTCCAGGTGCTGGAACGGGCTGTCCATGGAGGAGATGAGTCACCATACCTGGAGATACTCAAAAAACATGTAGATGGGGCAGTTTAGGACATACTCTAGTGGGATGGTGAGGTGGGTTTTTCATTTGGTTTTGGTTTGGGGTTTGTTTTTTTTAGTTGTTGTTTTGTTGTTGTTGTTTGGGTTTTTTTGATGGTTGGATGCAGTGAATTTAGAGGTCTTTTCCAACCCTGACAGTTCTGTGATTCTGTAATCTCTTCTGGTTTTGTTTGATGACTCATTCATTCAGTGTATTCTTGAAATAAAAAGAATGACTGTGTATCTATAAATTGGCTAAGAATGATGAATCTACTTCCTATCAGTTGGTCTCATGTAGCTCTCAGAGCTTTAGGACTGTTTGAAGGTGAAACAGAAGATTGTAATGACCAGCTGTAGCATGGTATACTGTTATCATTATCAGCACTTTCAATAGCACTGTAAGTGTTGATATGAGTGTAGAATGGAGAAGCGTAACTGCCCTTCAGGGGACCTCCTCAAGGATGAGATAGGTCTCCATCTCTGAGACCCTTTAGCTCCCTTGCACTTGCTGCTTGCAGCTGAGAAACTGGAGCAGAGCTGTGGTGTGGTACTGCTTTAGGAACACATGCCAGAGGGAAACAGGAGGTGTGAGGTGAATGGTTTCTTAGCTCCCCTGAGAAAGCTACAGTTAGCAGAGGTAGAATTCATTTGATTTACTGCACAAAGTTGTGCCTTGAGGAGGGATTTTTTCCACTTAAAATAGTATTTGTGCCTGGTCCTACCAGCTGCTAAACACTTCCTAGGAGGACAGGGTACAATCAGTTACCGTTAAGTTCCAAAGTTACTTAACCCTTTTCTAGGACTTGCTAAAAAGCTCTTTGAAGTTACGCTTTAGTCAGTTCTTATTCCTGACTATCCTTTCTTATTTTGTGCCATCATTTCCTAACTGATTTAATGTGTAATTTTTCCTTTTGCATTGGACTTGGTCTGTAAATTGGGGAGCTAGGAAAAACAATTGCAAAGCAAATCTTTGAACAATTGAATGGAGATGGGCTATACAGAATGAAAGATTTTCAAACAGTTTGGCATACTTCAGAAAATTAATACTGCATTAAAGAAAGAAAACATCATTTCAGCTCTATGCATTCGGTCCCATTGTCAGCAATGTATTTTCATTCCATATTCTTTTAAACACTTTGTAACCTCATAATTCTTAAAGCCACCTCTAATTTATGTTGAAAATTGCTGAAGCATGTTTTGTGTATTTTGTCAAACAGGGATTGCAGCCTCTTTCGCTGTAAAGCTTTTTAAAGCATGGATGGCAGAGAAAGATGCCAATTCTGTTACCTCTGCTTTAAGAAAAGCCAACCTCGATAAGAGATTGCTAGTAAGTACAATATATTTTCAATAATCCTTATCTCTCTTTGGGAAAGGGAAAAATATAAAATGCAGATGGTAGTTTTCTGTAAGCATGTTAACTCCCCCTCACACTCCCTTTAAATTTTTAAAATATTTTGAATTACAGCAATATTGTTATGGCTGTAGCATTGATACTGGTTCAAGAATATTAAATATCATGTGTTTCTACATTCTGTCACTATTTTTCCTGTACTTAAATGCCTTCTGAAATACTCTATATACGAGGCTTGAGAATTAATTAAATGTGATTTTTTTTTCTAACTACTACTGACAAAACGCACACAACCAGCAACTGTGTGAGCATTTTTTTTTAAATATGTTATACTTTATTATTTACCAAAGTAAAAAGATTAGAATCTTAAGTTTCCAAAGTGACAGCTTTTGAGTCGTGTAGTGAAAGGACAGTAACCTAACTTTCTGCAGCAGTAGCCACTTGGGTAGCATAATGGTCCTGCAGTGATGACAGCAGACTAGTAGGAGCAATGCAGGAAAGATTTCAGCCTTTGGACTCAAAATCTGTGTTCTGGGTTTTGTAGCAATGGCCTGAGGTATTTAGAGTATATATTGAATATGTAGCAATGTCATGTGCCTTTGTCTCCCAGTGTCTTTCTGAAGATCAATAGGATTTTATTAATCCTCAAAAAGATTGCTGCTGTGATAATCCAATCAAGTGCATTACATCCTGTGTAGCACTGCCTGGAGAATTTCAGCAGTATTTCCTGTTTCTACCTCAATAATTTATGATTAAGCAACTGTCTTTCAAAAGTGAAGCAGCCTCCCACACCCTTTCATCTCTTCAATTTCTATTTGGTTTTAAGAGTCCAAGTCATAAATAATTTGCCATAAAGCTGGGAAATGGGCTAATTACACTGTTAATTAGAGAGGGGAAAAAAGCAAACTGCATCTTAGTTCTATTTCAAGCTCAACTGACTTAAACTTTCAGCTGTTGGCTCTCATTATGCTGCTATATTAAACAACTATAAAGTATCAGATGTTTCCTAGTATAGATGCCTTCATGAAAGTTTCTTCTTACTCTCATCTTCAGTAAATATACAGATTGAGGGTATCTTGCTTCTTCTTTAAAAAAAAAAAAAAAGTAGCTGGACTTTCATAAATCGTAAATTGACAGTGTCTTTCAATTAAAAGTATCTACAGGAGTTAATGCTAACAGCATATGGTAGATTTTGTGATTTCTGTTAAGTGATACATTAGCTGAAATTGTTGCTCAGCAGAGTCGCGACATCAGGCCGGGGTGCCTGCACCACTTCTGTATTTCTAAGCCTATTGTTCTTAAGAGGTAAATGTGTGGAGGCAGTGGGAGGGTGTGGTAAATGGGCTTCATGTATAATGGCTTATACCATCTATTCCTTTGTACTTTCTCTGCAAGAGTCTTGAAATCTGGAAAAGGTTTAGTTTCTCCGAGGGCTCTTTTGAGCAACATCTTAAGCTTATGGTTCTTAGGTATATGCACTTTATGTGGAGTGGATGTCAGATTTTTTGCAAAACAGGCCCTTTTTTTTTCCCCTCCTCTGTAATGAAACAGAACAATGTAATACAACAATATGAATGAAGTGTTGACTTTTCCAGTGTTTATACAAACATTGACTTTTTTTTTTAAGTGTGGTAACAGGTGATTCCCACTGTTCATTCTTAAAAAATGTCCATTCCTTTCTGTCAAAAGAGTCACAGTTATTCATTTAACAGAAAGCACTTCTGGCTTTTTAGGAACTATTTCCAGCCAACCGGCAGAATGTGGACCATTTTGCCAAGTATTTTACTGAAGCAGGTCTAAAAGAGCTCTCAGATTTCCTTAGAGTTCAGCAGTCCCTGGGGACTCGAAAAGAACTTCAAAAAGAGCTCCAAGAACGTCTCTCTCAGGAATGCCCGATTAAAGAGGTAAAGAGTGGGTTTTTTGCAACTCCTGTTTATATATTAATAATTAAAGACCTAAATCAACAGTAGGTACAGAGGAACAGATATGAGCACCTCATGTATTTCCTCCGTTTTCTTTAAATTATTTTAATTTATTCATCCATTCATGCTGTGCTTAAGACGAAAGCAACAAAACATCCTCTGGGTTTGCAAGTGCAGTTGGCTATGGAGTTTGGGTTTTTTCTTCTGTTCTACTAGATGCAAATGTATTTCATTTAACTGCACTGAACTGTTAGGTTGGGAGAAGGGACATAAGTTGTAGTCAAGTAATAGTAATGTTGCTAAATAAAAACATGCTAAATGCTTCCTTTTTATTATTATTGTTCCAGATTTGTTTCTTATTCTATACTGTGGTGTTATTTGTAAATAAGTACAGTTACTTGATAAGGCAGCCTTATTTCTGGTTGATTGGAAATGTTGCTTAAGACAGCTTTTTATTTCCTGCTCCAGGTAGTCCTTTATGTAAAAGAGGAAATGAAAAGAAATGAGCTGCCAGAGCCAGCAGTGATTGGTCTCCTTTGGACCTGTGTCATGAATGCTGTGGAATGGAACAAGAAAGAAGAGCTGGTTGCAGAGCAAGCCCTCAAACATCTAAAGGTGCATGACTGGTGAAGAGGGGAAGGGCTGCTGTGAATTAACAGAATGCATTCTACAGCTGACAAGTTTTTACCTGTTTAAATCCAGGAGATCTAAAGATTTGAGGGATGACACTAAGCACACCAAATAGTCAAATGTATAGTCAAATGAATGCAAAATTGAGGTAGTTCAGGTTATTGAATGCCCTGAGGCATACAGTGCAGAGAACCAGGGCAGACAGAGGTGGTCACAGTCAGACTGCCATCGTGTTCTTTCTCAGTGTGCTGTATCTTGAGAGGCTTCTTGCCTTGGGGACAATGCTCGGCAAATGCTGAGACCCAGATCTGCTCAGACCTGACTAGTAAGCCTGCAGGAACTGATTTTGCAGTATCTTTGCCAGAAGCGAAGACGTTTTGGAAGCATGGCGAGGAGGCACCTCACCCGTGCTGGCTTTGCACAGAGCTGGTTAGATCCTGGCTGGACTGCTGAGCTCAAGATCTTTGAAGTGACTGTTGCCCATGTTAACTGTGGGAGCTGGATACTCGGCAACTTGTCAACTAATAATCCAGGAGCTGGCTTGAGAGCATGTGCACTGTATAACGTGGTTACTCTCTGATCCAGGTACTGTTCTGGTGGATGAGAGAACTGAATGCATAGAATGTAGTTACCTACGTACATAGGCTGTAGTTTGCTAAGTGATGCCAGATTGCCGTATCACAGTTGCATATTGGTACAAAACCACTTATGACCTTGGAGGGGGAAAAAAACAAACCCAAACCTAAAAACAACACAGAGGCATCAGAGTCATTGCTATGTCTGGTATTCCTCACCTAAGTCTGAAGGCATTGTGCGGTGCAAGATAATTGAACTTAGAACAGAGGTAGAGAGGCTTCTCAGCAGAATTAGTCCTTTTATCCTGGTAAACTATGAGCAAGAGCATAGTGTCTCATAGCCAGGGCTGCAAAGACTTGTCCTAGGACAGAAGCAATATGTACTTTATTCTTTATGGTAAAATGGATTTTAAGCTTGATCTGAATTCCTTTCTTTTTATTGGATGCTTATCCATAGTTGGAGTTGCCGTGTTGGTTTAGCCTCTACTGCTGCTGTCCTTTGAAAAACTTGAATTTAAACCTTGAATTTGGTTTCCCAATCAGTCGTCCTAGAAATGTAGTCTCTTGCGATCCTGTGTAGTCTTTGATGGTAGAATTAAATGCCTTGATGTCTTCTCAAGTGACCCAAATAGCAGTAGAAAGACAGAATAGTTTACAGGAGGAAAGACATTGTTTTTTCTCCTTCTTTTGATGTAAAAATTGATCATATCTCTTTGAGTTCTAACACAGTATCCATTGAGATTCATTGCCTAGTACTGCAGGGCAAATTAATAAGCACTTTTTGGAATATTTGAATGTTGGGAAAAGAGAAAATTAGCTGGCTTTGTACATATATTGTTGACTGGATGCTTAGTCCTATGCATCTCACTGACCCAAGCTGTCAGCTGTGTGTGTAAACCCACTAAATTAGGTAAGGCATCTTGCCTATGTAAGATAGACGCCTTTCTAGCTACATCGACTGTCTAGAAACAGAGGATGAACTTGTATGGGTTACTCACTATTTGTACTTGTAGGTAAGATTTTAACAGAAGCAGCAGAAATAGCAACTTAGACTTTGAAGCTGCTTCTTTACATTTAAGTGTTCAAAAATGAATAGCATTTGTTTCACCTTCTTCTAGGGATAGGTAGACATATCATGGATTTGTTTCTTTGGGCTTTCAGCTGACCCAATGTGTGAGCCAACTCCAGAAATCAGATTAATGCTGTTAGTGTGACACAGAGCCTAGTTCCTGTGCTCTCCTGTGTGTCAACATGCCCTGAAACAATCATGGACATGTTTTGCCCTGGTGGCATGAGTCAGGATGTATATAAGTACGTACCTGACATTGGACACGCCAGGTGGTGGGATTTACTCTTGTGGTGTTGTACTTGACAGATAACTTTCACAAAGCACAGTTCCCAAAGCTTTGACATCTAGGCAACCAGTATCATGAATTTATTAGACTTCTTTTAATAAGCTGTATACAAGGCACCCCTGAGAAGATGTACCAAGGCACAGAATATTGACCTAGTCTACAGTTCTTAAGCCTTACTGGATAAGTGTCTTTCTACTGGAAGGTGGTGGGCAGTCAAGAACCAGTGTACTCAGGCAATGCAGTAAATGTCATGTGTGACATCCATATAGAAGGACTGGCAGAAGACAAACTTGGGAGGAGATGAGGCAAGTTCTTGAAACCTGAATCTTACAGGGTAAGCTCCTTCTTTGTAACCTCACTATGACAGTGGGGCTGAGCCCCTAGGCCACCTTCAGTGAGAAGAAGAGACATTCCCTGTAGGTGAGGAGAATCCTCTGGATGAGTTGCACTGTAGGCAAGGCTGTGGTTTGAGCTTCATGACACTGCAGCAGCTGACCCACTGATACCTAACCTGAGGCAAATAATGCCACTTAGTTTAGCCAGCAGTGAGAGGAAACTGATTTTATGATTCCTTAGTCAGTCAGACACTTGTGAAACATGAGTGAGAGGAATGCAAAGGGAGTCGGTCAGATATGGCAACTCTGTTACTTCTAAACTTAAAAGATCGGATTTTTATTATAAACTGCTTAATGCTTATAGACAGCAGCAGTGCACAGACCTGTAGAAGGGAGTGGGTTCTGCTGAGGCTGTTAAATGAACTGCAGTGTACATTGTCCTGCCTCTCTGCAGCTTGCCTAGATACTAGCTGGAAGCTTCAAGGGCCAAAAGAGGAAAAATCCTGCTCAAGTTTTGAAGTGCTTTTATCAAGACAGTAACACTGTTTCTGAAGATGTGGGAAATGGAAAAACTGTAGTCATTTCTCATAGGTACTTTGTAAGGGAGTTTCTTCCAGAAGTAATATTGCTGTCTGTCTGCCTAGCTGCTCCTTGCTGTTGCTGTGTGATTCTCGTTCTGTCTTTCTTTTAAATTAATAACTAATAATTAGTTTGAAAAAGACATTTTGGACCAACCTTTCAAATTTCAGTTGATTTTCATGTGTTTAATAGGTATTTCCATAGATCATGTTGAGTAAACCCCTCAGGATTTAGCCTATTGTAGAGAAGCTCTGAAGTGTTACGTACATTTGAATGTGTCCATCAGTGCTGCTGGCTCTGAAAATCAAGGGTAATTTGTCTTCTCTTCAGTCATGAAAAATGCTCTTAATATTACCTGAAATTTTAAGATTTCAGTTTTAGCTGTACTCAGAGGCTAAGAGGAAATAAGTTGGAGAGAGAGGGATATAAAAAAACCCTGTAGTTTTTGAAGGTATCAGTGAACAGGATATAGTCCCTTTAACTTTTTTTTAAAAAAAAAAATATTTTAAGATCTGAAATATGAGGAAAAACTACATAACATTTTTTTTTTGCTTTATTTTTCATTATATTAATAAACTCTGGGAAAAGACAATGGAATGTACTGTTACTGTCTTGTCAGAATAGCAGCTAACACTGTGCTTTGAAATGTTACTGTTTACCACAGCAAACATTGTGATATTTTGATGGTGATAATGAGAAAAAATAATGACACTTGATCACAGTTAACCTGGAATAATTTCATTTCATTCAGTTTCCTGGACTTCTGAAATACTTGTCAAACTAGAGATTTGTATTTTCATGCACTTCATCCTTGGCTCTCTTACCTTACGAGTACCAGTAAAGCATCACCTGAATCAGCAGCATGCTACCTTGTGAAATGTACTAATAGCACCACTCCAAAGATGTGGACTTCATAAATTCCTTTTACAGAATTCAGTGTCTGTAAGCGGTACTGAATTTTAGCTGACACCACATCTTACAAAAGCTCACAGATATTTATGTATATGCGTTATATCTGTTTAAGTAAATGCAATTGGCAAGTAAATCTAAGGTTTCAGTGGAACAGATTTTCAGGGATGAAATTCATGATGCATACCTTAAAAATATGGATTTGCTTGGTTTTATTTTCAGCATACTGACAGGCATTTTGGTTTTTACCCTCTCTTCCTTTCAGCAATATGCCCCCCTGCTTGCTGTGTTCAGCACTCAAGGCCAGTCAGAGTTGATTCTTCTCCAGAAGGTGCAAGAATACTGTTATGACAACATCCACTTTATGAAAGCCTTTCAGAAGATAGTGGTACTCTTCTACAAAGGTAAAAGTTTGTATCCCTGTTGTATACTGTGCAGGGATTCCCAGTCACAGCCACTCACCTATGATGTAATACAAAACAGACATTCTCCAAGTATTGCACATGAGAATGTTGTGTTTCAGTTGAACTCCAAAGTGGCTTATACTTTGATAGTTCAAAGGAGAGTGTAGCAGTAGGAAAGGTTGAATTGAGCCCTTCTCTCTCTCTGTTGAATTTATCCTGTGTTCAAGAAGTGTGAGAAGGATCCAGACACTGTCCACAGTCTGTTCAAGTTCAGTTCAGCTCTTGTAGAAAACCAGTTCTAGGAGTATATTTGTATAAATTCCTGACATATTTAAATTAGGGCTTGGTTTTAAGAAACCTTGAAAGTGCAAACCTTCTTGGCAGGGGTTTTGGTGGTGGTGGGGTGTTTTTGCTTTTTTTTCTTTTGTGTGTGTTGGTTGGTTGGTTGGTTGGTTTGGTTGGTTGGTTTGGTTTGGTTTTGTTCTTCCCTCCCTTGCCAGAAGGAGCTTTCCTTACTCTTCTTTCCCTTTTCCTTTCCCTGCCAATTTCTTGCAGGTGCCATAGATTGAGGGATTTAATTTTTATTGTGAAGTTGACTTCACAAGTTTATTCTGATCAGGTTGTCATAGAAACTAATGGTCTTGCACTGCATGTGATGGGTGGGTGCCAAACAGCTTGTTCTGACATTCTGGCTATGGATAGTTGAAGGAGAAAAATCGGCAGGAATAGGAACCCAATATTGATCTTTGTTCACCCTGTTGTGCCCAGGTACATGTTCAAGGCAAAGAAGTTCAGACTGTTAAAATTATTTCATGGCTTCAGAAGGCAGAAGTAAGTGAATCATGTGGATTTATTTCCATCCTTGTGTCAATATAGTGTGGCCTCAATGATCAGATGAAAAAGCAGTACACCTTGCCCCTCTGCCCTCAAATTTTAAAGTTTATAAACACTATTAATGACTGACAACAAACTTGAAACTGCAACCTGCAGCAAGCACTTTATTCACTTTCTTTGGAAAAGAAAATTCACTTTGGTCATGGTGAATGAGTGCCATAACTGCTGTGCACTCAGACCACAAGTGATGGTTAAACCAGATTTGTAGGATTCCCTTCAAAATTTTTGTCAATTCATTACTTTGTTAGCCTGTAAGAGCAACCCCGACATTCCAAAGTATTAAAAAAAAAAAAAAATCACTAAATTGTACATTAAACTTAACAGGCTCCAAGAACTCATTTCCCATCTACTCTGCTCACCCCACAGCTGCTTGTTCTGATTCTGGAGATGTACCCAGGCAGACTTGTTAGGAAGGTGAGAAGCCTTTAGCCTCAGCACTGTAGGTGCTGCAATCTTGTTTAGGATTCACGTGGTGTCTAGAAGAGTGTTTGGAGCTGCTGTAGGGTGTGTTGGTGGAAGCTGTGAGCTCAGCACATCCAGCATGTGCAGTGCTTGCCATGCCTGTATTCCTGCCTGGAGTACCTTGGGCAGGTATCCTGGAGCACCTGCCTCGCTGCTGTCTGATGCAGTCACGTGGTGGCACGGCTGCCAGCCTTTCCTGGCCCCATTTAGGCTGAAGCTGGATCTGCCCTATTTGGCAGACTTAACTGCTGTCTACTAGCAACTGCTCTCCTGACTTCACAGCCACTAGCTATAGGGTCCTTCTGAGCACTGGGCACAGCAAGGAAATCAACAGCTCCATCTATTTAAGGCAGGTTTGGACTTAGACAGTGTCCATTAGGTGAGGATGTGCTCAGGTTAACCAGGGAAGATTCTGGGAACACTAATCTTCCCAGTTCCTGTTTCTCCCACATGATGTTATTGAGCTTTAACAGCTCATTGCTTTGGCTTGTTCAGAGCCATGCTGTCTACCTCTGCTTTGTCTCAGTGCTGGTAGATCTCCCCTTCTCGCCAGTTCATACCTTTCCACTAGAAACAAGCCATCAAGTCTTTAGAGACATAAATTTTATTGTAGATAAGTTGCTGATGATAGCATATCTCCTGTTTCCTACTAGTCAAGGAAAACAGCCCCCAAAAGCTATTACTGGCTATGTCAGTGATAAGGAAACAGTAGACTTGCATGTTCTGCTTTTTGTTGTCTTTCAACTGTAACCTGCATGGTAACTGGAATGGTTTCAGGCTACCTAAAGAACTTTTTCTAGTGAGCATCTGGTGTATCTGTGGATGGGTAGACAGAAATGCAGCTATCTA
This sequence comes from Chloroceryle amazona, assembly GCA_027560015.1. NCBI lineage: Eukaryota > Metazoa > Chordata > Aves > Coraciiformes > Cerylidae > Chloroceryle > Chloroceryle amazona. The sequence continues at coordinate 61,590 of JANHFX010027332.1, forward strand.
CTAGCACGAATGTGGACAATTTATTGCTTATTACTTACTATGAGGGAGTGATTCCTGGGTATGAAGATAATTATCAGTGATGATAGGCACCAGATGCCACTCATGCTTTGACAAACTTCGTTATGTGGCTATTCTCATGAGCATCTCCAACATCCTGCATTTTAATCCTTCCCATATTACCAGCTTGTAGCTATAATCTGCAAAAGCAGCTCTGTAGTCAGTTGAAGATTGATGACATCATTATTATCTTTTTGGATAGGAATAGGCTGCCCAGGGAAGTGGCGAAGTCACCATCCCTGGAAGTATATAAAATGAGTAGATGTGGTGCTTGGGGACATGATTTAGTGGTGACCTGGCAGTGCTGGGTCAGTGGTTGGACTTGATGATCTTAAAGGTCTCTTTCAACCAAAACGATTCTATGATTCTGTGTGAAATAGTACTTCAGTTTGCAGCAGCATAATTAGGCCCTAGAGATACTCTCCCGCAGTACAAAGATGTTGTAACAAAATGATGCAGATTGTCTTCTCAAACGCTGCAGGAATCCCATGCTTACAAGAACTGAAACTCCAAGTTCCTCTGATACATGGGGTTTGGTTTTTTTGATGGAGCACCATTAGCTTTAAATATCTTCATTATTCAAGCTCTTTCTTGTGGTACTGAAGGAAAAAATTTTCCCAGGAAAAAACCAAAACAAAACATAAAGATCATAACTGTACTGTGGGTAACATTCCTTGCATTGAAAGAGCCCTTGCCTTAAGGCTCTGTCCTCCCAAGTGAGTTAGCTGCAATAGAGTTGAATTTTGCAAATTGATTGACTGTGGTGGCAGCTGACAGGGTGTGCTTTTCTCTTTGCTGCCGAGGGCTATGCAGTTTGAGTTGAAAGCAGAAATCCATTTGAACTGGGTGATTTAGTGAAAAGCTGAGACCTCAACTTCAAGTAACATTCCAGTTAAACCTGCAGTAAAGATACTGGGCTCTTTAGTGCTCTGCAGCTTCCTTTCATGAAGGACATCCCTGCAGGCTCTGGCTGTGGGTGGTTTGAGTGGCAGTTGGCTGTACCTGCAGGAAAGCCAGCTCTCTTGGGCTATCACCTGAGACTGAGTGAAAATTATGTGCACACGCCCACAAACCTTAGAGTTAGGCTTCAGCCATTAAAATATATCTATAATCAACTTTAATGAGGAATAACTTTATATATACAAAATGAATCATTCCCTTCCTCCTTCCACCTCCCTCAGTGTTCCCATTGCTTCAAAGCAACTTAGAGGGATGATTAACTACACCCTGTCCTGAACGATTGTTTAATTGAGCATCTCTGTGCTGACAGGAGAACATCATCTCTTAGGAGCACTGGAGGCATGAATGTATTACAAATAATATTGCTTTGAAATGAAAGGAGAGTTGCAGTTGTCCTTTTTGTAGTTCCATGCATTTTGTTGTTCTCTGTTAGTGTAGGAGGCTTATTGCTATGGAGCTAAATACAGGCAAATTTTTCATCCACCTGATGTGAGAATGTTTTAATCTTTGAAGCACACACTGAGATTGAATGCTGCTGCTATCAGGTTAGGGCTTTTGGGGCAGGAGGAGTTCCCCCTTTGAGCATGCAGTCTGCAAATCAAACAAATAAACTTCAATCCTGTTATTCTTGGTCTGTGATCTGTGCATACTTGGAGGCACTTCCTTGTACTGTATTGTAATATGGACCGTAATACAGCAACAGGCTTCTGCAGTTTCATGTCTTTAAAAGTCCACAATGCCCAAGAGCTAGCTTGAGTCCAGGGAGGAGGGTGCTGTACTCTTTATTTTATTTTTATTTTTCCTGAAATCTGTTCCAAATTCCTTTGCCTGTCCCTAAAGATCATAATACATGTCACTTCCTGAGCAATATTGCAGTCGTAGTTGCGTGAGCTTCAGGACTCTGTAGTGATCATGAGCTTTTTATGTGCAGGAATTTAAGCTGCAGTTTCACAAGAGTTCATGTGAACTACTTTCATGTTTGCTATAATAATGCCTTTGAGCTGATGCTAAAGACTACTGGCAAGTATTTAATGCAGCATGTTTCAAACTTCTTCCTTAGCTCTGGTGTTTCCTTTGTATTGGAGAAAAAGTTAATTGCAGTGGATTATGATTTTAGGAAGCTACGGCTTTATGTGCTGTTCACTAAGCACACCTTTGTATGCACTGAAAAAAGCAGAGAGCTGGCATAGTCATTTTCCCTGCATTTTCAGCTTATTCTCAGTTGTGGCAAACTGCAGAAGAGGTTTTATTTTGCAAAAGTGTCTGAGACACAAGGTAATTTCCAGTCAAACACGCTCACTGAACTCCAGATTTTCAGAAAGACTTGCGTGTTCTGGTACTGTTGGATGTCTTGGGATAGTTTTGATTAAGTTCAAATGTATCTCTGGTTGCTTCCATCTATTTATTATTCAACAGCAGATGTGAAATGTTTCTATTCTGTCTCATTTGATCAGATGCTTTGCAGTTTTGCTGTAATTTATTTCAGTTCTCCTTCCCCTCCCTGCCACATCTGCTGTAACCTTTACACTGAAGCAGGAGGTGACAGTCAGGGTCGGTGCTTCTGCAAGTGAATGCCAAATGGGTGGGACAGCGCCTAGAGACTCAAGGAAGCAGTGAAGAACTCAACACAAATGTGTTGATTTTGCAAAGCGAGGGAGGGTAATTTGTTCAAAGACAAAAAGAATGGAAATTTTAATGAGATGTAGAAAGCTTTCTTTAGACTTTTTATAGAACAAATACTTTTTTTTTTGTTCTTGCATTACATAACTGCCAAAATGCCATTGTGGATCCCAGACTTTGCTTCCACGGCCATCAATTACTGAGATTTTTGGCTTGGCTGGATTGCAGGAGCTCCTTGGGCTAGAAGTCTGTTGCTAGACCTAAATTTGCATTTGTTGGAAACAATAAGTGTCCTTGATGCTTGTTTGGATTTCTTTACTCTGAATCTCACTCAGCCTCACATTCCCTCACTGACAGCTATTTTGTTCTTGCTGCTTGACAAAATGTCAGCTGTGCTGTCCATTTGGGCCAGTCCCTTAAAATGGGTGGTCTGAGTAGTGATCTTAAAACTTATTAGCAAAAAAAATATAAAACCTTTAGGGAAAAATTATTGCAAAAAGTCTCTATTGGCTGTCTTTTAACTGCTCAATCAGGAGGTATCTGTCACTTCAGATTTCCGGAACCATGCACAATTCTGTGACCCAACAGCAAGAAAAAACATGGTATTTCTTATTGTAGTAACTTCTCTGAGGTGCGCAGGCTGTTTTTTGTTGTTGTTGTTGTTGTTATTGTTGTGGGGTTTTTTTGGTTTGTTTTTTTTGTTCTTGTGGTTTTTTTTTTATCCAACCATCTTACATGGTATATTTAAAGCAGATGAATAGAGAGAGTACTCTACAGAAACACAATATTTGGTACTTTATTTTAAGCCTATTACACATTTCGTTGCATCTGAATCATTTATATGCATCAGATATTCTGTAGCTGTAGCCTAATACAGTTCATTCAAAGCTTGTTACACTGCAATCATATTAACTGATTTTATGCTGCTTTAAAAAAAAAAATCTGTCTTTTCTCATGTTCAAAATCTTCTAACCTCTAAAAAATGCATTTATTTTTTTACAAACACTGATGTGTATTCCAGCTGATGTTCTGAGTGAAGAAGCTATCCTCAAGTGGTATAAAGAAGCGCATGTTGCTAAAGGCAAAAGTGTTTTTCTTGACCAGATGAAGAAATTTGTGGAGTGGCTGCAAAACGCCGAAGAAGGTACAGGTTCATTTCAAGAACTATAGTAGTCTCTTTGTAGATCAAATATGTTTTATCAGGTTTTAGTTGTACCAGTTATGTTGTGTACAGCCTTAGAATAGGAAGCAGCAGTTGTGACTGCTTGTTTCCAGCCATGCCTGAGCCTAGCAACACTTGCTGCTTTTTAATGTCTGTGGTGTCCTTATAAAGTCCTTAAGTTATTAGGTACCACTTGTCTATAGATAAATTCTTCAAGCTTCTGCAGGGAGGAATGTTGCACTGATGACAGTGTGAAGTACCTTGGTGTTAGCGTGCCCAGCCTAACAGCTTCCTGTAGCAGTGCCTTTTCTGCTATTAATCATCTGTACTGGTGACACGAACAGAGTGTAAGCCTGCCTGTGCCACTGCAGTTGAAATTGCCTTTAGCTGAGTGATCAGGGCAAGATAGGTGCTTTCTGTGTACTGCTTTAAAACAGTTATTTAGGGAGGGGAACCAGGTTCTTTGTTTTTCTCATGTTCTATATTGGAAAATACTTTGGTTTGTACTGAATAAATAAGTTACCTTTTTGTATGGAAAAGGAATTCCACACCAAATAGGAAGAGCAATCCATGTGTAGTAGAGATATAATTATTAGTGTTCATTTGTATCCATTTCATGTAATTGGTCTTAGAAACTTGGAGGGAATATGTAGTAATGCCAAGGAGCAGGTAAGACTGCAGCAGTTCACACGTGCAGATAGCAGTATAAAAGCTCCTTTCACACTTGAGATTTTGCACTAGCAATCTTGGTCTGACTAAGCATTTCGTTCTCCTAATCTTCTGTTGGTATGCCTTTCTGTTGCTCTTTATTTTTATGTTTTCCTGCATGTCCCCTTTGCCAGATGCCCTTAATTACACAGTCGAGTAGAAATGGAGATAAAATGTACTCCAAGAACATGTAGACTGTGTTTGCTCTGAGAAACCTGATCTATTGTGTAATATTTGTTGGCAGCAAGCCCTTTCCTGTTAGGTGAGCACAGACAGAAATGCACTGTGATGCAAGGTATCTTTAGATGACAAAACCACTGTGTATGTGTCTATGTTCCTGCTTCTGCTTTTCTTACTTCTACCTTCTTCATTCTAATTTGAAATTACTTTTATCTTCCGCTATACAAATCATAAAAAAAAAAAGAAAAAATTAAAAAAAAATTTAGTACATATTTTCATACCTGCTGTACAGCAGTACCACACATGCCTGTCCAGATAGGCTGCATGGTGATGATGATTGATATTTGCAGAACAATTTGTTTTAAGGGTGCTTCCTGAATGACAGCAGTACAGCCTACTCATAGAGATCAAAGAGTAAGCAAATAATGCTGATCCTTTATTAAACTCAGCTCAGATATGTATTGCATGGCTCTGCACATGAGGACCAGGATAATTCATAGTCATCTGGTTAAAAGTCTAGTGATAAATCTATAAACGAAGAGCTCCGCCACGGAGGGTAGCAGAGTAGATCTTCACCCTCTGAAGCTGTGCATTTCTTTCTGGCTTACTCCATTTGATCTGCCAACCTTTCCTAGGAAGTACAAGGTGTGATGAAAGTTTTCACTTTATAAAAATAAGAAGATATCCTTCTAGAATTACTCACATCCCTGTCCTTGTGCAACTTACATGAAGTGTTTTACTTTCGTCTCTTTTAGAGTCGGAGTCTGAAGGGGAGGAGAACTGAGATGTTCAACAAAGCACAGTCTCAATCTAGGTTAATGCCAAATGCGCTTGGGAATGCCGTACTCTTCAAGCAAAGAGGCTTTACTTCAGTGTCATACAGAAAACTATAGGCTAGGCTTTCCTTTTGTTTAGAAGAATAAAGGTTTTTAATGGAGCCCTGAGGCATTAGATGCTTTACTTGGGACTCTACCTCTGGCTCATTGTACACTAACGTAGGCAAAGACATTCAGTAAGGAGCCATCTAGAAAAAGTGAAATGAAATACTTATGGACTCCTTTTTATTAACGGTCTTTTTCAGGTACTATGGTATATGAACACTCCAGTTTCTGTTTATAGAACTGTTTGGTCTGTGTTTGTAGCTCAGTATTGGCTTGTGTATGTGATTTGACACCACCACATTTTTTTGAATAAATGGCTTTTATATCTTAGTTTCCTGGTGTTTGTGTGTACGTTTTCTAAATTTGGTTTGCCAGAGTTTTTATTCAAGTGAAAATTTCAAAAGAATGCCAAGAGACTGCATTCATACTTTGTAATCATAAAATCAGAATCCATAGTTAATTTGGATCACTGTCTAATCTTTATTCCCATATTTCCATATAACTTTAGACATATTAAGCAGATTCTATAGCAACTGTCGATTCATTAATTTATTAATTCAAATAAAATGTACAGGAATAACTGTGCTGTCCCAATTTATCATGTACAAAATTGATGCAAATGATAAGTAGAACAATACAGTGTTCTCAGTTCAGGCTACACTTAGTTATTGGTGATGGCTAAATTTTGGAAGAAAATACATCTCATTTTAGAAGCATTAGGTTCAAAACATGCACGACTACAAGTCATGATATGTGAAATTTAGAATTTATTTACATCAGCGGGATGTTACAATTAGATATAAATGAATATATAAACTTCTCAAGACCCATCCTACTTTCTTTAATATTCCTCTTGTGCCTTGATGCAGTGCCATTTCTAATTCCAGTGCCTGAGACCTGCTGAGGATGTTGCATAAATAGAGCTAATGTGCAGGTTTGTACATGCATGCAAGCCTCAAAACCCAAGCCCAGAGTTAGGGATCTGACCTTGGGGGGATGCTCAGCCAGCACTCAAGGTCAGAGTCCCTGGAATGTTCTGTTGTGCCTTGTGGATAGGAACTCAACACCATCTCCCAACTTGCACTTTTTTTCACACAGCAGTTACTGGGTAACAGTTGCTGCCATTTTGTTTCTCACAGGTCAGTTACTTTGGAAGTAGTCTTCTCTTGCCCCACTCGCCACTTTGTTGCCTGTTCTGGTGGCCCAGAATGACTAGGGCAGCTAGTCAGCTTGCCAATACATCACACTGCTCCCCTTCACCTTCTCTTTAGGAATACATCACTTAAAATCTCTGCATCCTTCCCTTTAAACATAGAGTTAGATCCACGTGAAACATGAGTGATTGGATTAGTAAGGTTTAGAAAAGACAGGCTTGTCTTCTAACAGTGGAAAAGCATGAAAGTTGTAAATGTCTTGTCATGTATCTAGCTTTACTGAAGACAGCAAATAGCACGTGGCAGTCAAGTTCTGTTGAATGCCATCTCATCTAGAGGAGCATTTATTTTTGTAACAAGTATTGATCTTTGGAAAGAGAGAGACATTGTGTGGATACTTCCAGTAATTTAGAGGAGATAGTAAGATAGTCATATTAAAAAGCAGAATTGATGCATTAGCTGCATGCTTTCCATTTCGGTCTGTTGTTACAGAGAATAAATTTGCCAGGCACTACTGACCTGGGACCAGCTCTTCACAAACTCTGCAGCTGTGAAGGGGTAGTGCTGAGTTATTGATATGGGGTCACTATTGCTAAAACATTTCAAATTCAAAATTGCAGTTTCTCTATGGTATTAATGAATGATTGCATGCATGTAAAACTACATTTCTGTGTGATCTAAAATTCAGACTGATTTCAAAGGTGCCAATCTAGAATAACGTGCAGGGGACTCCACGAAATGTAGCGCCGGTAGGACTGGCAGGGAGTGTGTGATGGAGCTGGCTGTGGGCTGGCTGGGCCATCTGCTGGAGAGAAAACTCATTGGCAGCAGGAGGCATTTTGTGGCGAAACGCAGCAGGTCTTGGATGCCTCCTGTGTCCGTGTCCTCAGCATCCAGCGGGTATATGTAAAGTGCCCTCTCATGCTCAGTGGGATCCACCTCACTGAAGTTCGGGTACCTACAAGCCAGGTACTGATCGAGTTGGACTCCATGATCCTTATGGGTCTCTTCCAACTTGAGATATTCTGTGATTGCTGGTGCAGTTGTCCCTGGCTCCATTTACAGATGTTACACTGGAGAGAAGCAGGTGTTTTTAGGACAGGGTGGCTGGCCAAGCTGAGACCCATGATTGAGAGCAGAGGGAGGAGATGCACTCTGGACTGATGGTAGTTGTCCCATTTTCAGTCAGACAATTCCCAAAACCCACCATCTTCTGTGTTTGTATTGTGTGTAATGTTTCTCAATCTAGTTTTCAGGAATTTTCCTCGCTTAAGCTTTGACCTCAGTACATACAGGGACTTTTCATTTTTTTTTTCATCTGGCATTTCACATATATGCTGGTAACTGAATTAGGCACGAATACAAATAGACCTGGTTTGCATCAGACTCAATTTCAGTACAAATGCATGTAAAAATTAGGCTTTTCAAGAAACGTGTGATGTAGAAGCTGGGTGAGGCTTTTGATGTGACTTTCTTCAGGCAAAGTATTCCCTGGAAGCCTTCACAGAGCCTGCATTTCAATTAAAAACATCCCCAACCCAAAGCATTTCTTTAACACAACCTTTGAATTAGTGTTTCTCAAGTTGCAGTCAATACTAAAAATACTCTTTGAATACAGAATCAGTTGTCTTATGAAAATAAAAAATACTTCATAGAAAATGTGCTTCATAATACTGAATTTAATTTTGAAACATCAGTGGAATCTAAATGTCAGAACTGTTCATAACTTTTTTACTCTATTATAAATTGCAATAGGATGCACTTTAATGGGGATTATTGAATTTGAATATGATTTCTCCTTCTGGCCTGTTTTCTGAAAGCCTGATGAGGTTTTAACTGAGAGCACCATTTATGTTGCTTTAAAACATTCTTCTGTCATGCAGGTGCTCTCCAGGAGAGGGACTTCATCTTCCTTGGGATGAAACAGTGAGTTGTTTTACAGTCTCCTTGGTTAATGCACTGGGTAGAAATCTGAAAGGTGTTGATACAGTTCCTATTTCTTACTGCTTTGAGTAACTACTTGTGTTGCAGGCTTGTCTAACTGTGTCTGGCCCTATACAACGTGGGGTTTGTACCCCACAGCAGTTAGTAATCCTACAAATCACAAACCACCACTGAGCAGACACTCCCTTCAGCTTGCTCAGCAGCAATCCTGCTTTCACCCTTACCATGTGTTGGCTGATAGAGATCTACCCCCGGGACCTTCCACACCAGCATCCCTCTCACCTGCTTGGCCAGCATATCCCAAACACAGCAGCCAGACCTGTGCCAAAAGGAGCGGTGGTGGAAAAGTCCTGGAGCTTGTCCCCGGGCAGCTTCAGGCTGGCTGAGCGAGGAGGGTGCTTACAGCCTGGAGAAACCAGCTTCTACCAGGTGAGACCCTTTGCAGGATCCCAGGGTCTAGTCCATGACCACGCTTGGGAGAGGGAAAGATATGTCCTTGGTTTTCTCAATGTGTGCACAGTTAAGTTTTTTACACAAATGTGGCTCTCAGTAATTCTATCAACTAGCTGGCATATTAAGGATTTAACTCTTTGCTCAGTTTTAATGTATTTAAGTAATTTTGTAGCAAACCACAGTCCTTGCACCTGAGTTCCACTGGCTGCATATATTAAAATAATGTCCAGTTAATCTTTTAGTATTAAAAAATTTCAGAAAATAGTAGATACTGATGGAATGAAAATATGCATCAGTTCACAAAGGACCCTAAGCTGTAGTAATGAATTCTTTCTGGTTAAGGCCCTGTCCATTTTCAAAACAGATTTAAAAATGAAAAGCTATTTTTGGAACATTATTTTTGAATTATGAAAAAAAATTATTAAAATGTATTATAAAATACATTATTGAATGTATATCCAGTATAGTTACTATTTATAAATATCTAATATTGCTAAACATGCAGGTTTAGAATTAATATTACATTATTCATTCATTATGTTTAAATATTAAAATATCCTTAAAAAATATGTAAATACAATTTTATAAATGTTAAATTGCTTTTTAAGAAAACTACTTAAAATGTCCACACATGAGAAAATCACTGCACTAGTATAAGAAATGTGTGTAATACCAAAGGGAAGATAATTATAGACGCAAAGTATTTTGACTACAACTCAGAAATAACTTCTCTCATGGAGTGAAACTGGGTGAATAAACTACTTTGGTAGAATATATTTTAGTTTTGTTGAGTTATCAACTTTACCCAAAGAGTTTGCTTTTAATAAAAATGTTCAGGAAATTCAGAACACCAGGATTTCGAAGCATTGTTTATACATAATGCTTTTAGCCTGAACACAATCACTTGCTGTTTGGAATTTACCCCACCCTGTACGAGTAACTGAGGTGACAATCAGACAGACAAGTGATTTGTCCTTCTCCCTTCCTGTGCTGTAAGAAACGGCTGGGCAGCTACTTTAAAAAAACACACAACTGATCATCTTGCTGTTAAAAATTGCTTTTAGATTCCTTTTAATACTTCTAAGCTATGTATTATTTTACCTCTGCAGCTTTTCAAAATAAGATTCAAAGACTACTAAAAATCTCTTGAAAGATCACTTATTGTCTCAAGCATAATTCAGGACATGCTATTTATTAGCAACTTTTTTTGTAACATAGGAATGCCTTGAAGCTCTAGTCATGGCCTGGAGCAAACTGTGCCATGTGGACGCATGTATGTGCAGTAGAAGCATCTTATCGAGGCTTGAGAAACACCTTCCAGAAGAGATCCCGTTCTTCGTTACAAGATATGAGGTAGTGGGTTCTCTCAGGACTTAGCTAAGCTTCTGGGTAGGACTTTTTAAGTATCACACACTTCGTGACTGTTGCTTGGCATATAACGGAGAGCTGGGCACATAAACAGAAACAAGTGAGCAACTTACATCATCATTGTCCAACTCTCAAAAGCAGGCCAAAAGGGGTTAACAAGCTTAAATATAAATACAGGCAAGTGGTATAACATGAAAAGCATAAATTACGCTAAACAGTACTACAACATAAGCTCTCAGAACTGGTGCTCACTACAAGCATCTCGAAGCTGCAGCACTCCTTGGCAGTAGTAAGGTTCAGCTTTTCCCCCTCTCTCTGGGCTCACACTAGCCAGCTTCCACAATTTGCATAATTTTCACAAAAGCTAGGTTTCATTTTTTCTTAAATCCCATGCAGTTACAATTTTTTTTTTTTTTCCTGAAAACACCGAAACCCTTTTGCTTCTCAAATCATCACTTAGCACTGGAGGCTTTAAGTGACAAGGAACTATTTTCTCAAATCTTTAAAAGCCCCCCCCCACCATTTAGAAGCATAAGGCAAGGTTAAGCAAGGTATCGTAAGTGAGGGGTGAGGGAGTCATTCCACGTTACCTGCAATGCAGCCATAAGTCAAGAGTTTAAGATGTAGAACCTTGTCCAAACACCCCATGCACTGATGTGACTGATGGACCAAAGAGGGATGGAGGCCCTGCCTCCCTCTGCAGGTAGCACTCAGCCTAGGGCTCCAGCTCCCAGCACAGCCCCCTGCAGCTGGGCACAGGTGGGTTCAGCCCTAGAGCAGCAGCAGATGTAAGGCACACGATGGTTCAGCCTCACTGGGTTTGTCTGAACAGCACACGGAGAAGAACAAAACCTGCCGCTCTCAAACAGGCCCTTACTGAGGTGCTGGTAAACTGTGTGGTAATTGTAACAAATCTGGCACCTCAAAGGTTTTGCTTTAAGTTCCCATCATGTTCATGGACAAGAATAACTACATTTAAAGTCACGTTTGCACTTAAAAAGGGGCTTTTGATTATCTAAAATAAGACTTGTGGGCTAAGACAAATTGCTACAAATCATATTACATGCGATAATCGCATCCAGCTATTCAGTGCTGTCTGAGCTATGCTGGTTATTAGGAACCAAAATGAGGACAAATGGCATATTTTCCAAAAAAAAAAGCCACATCTTTTGATTTTTTTTTTGGGGGGGGGGGCGGGGGTGGAGAGCAAATCTTCAGGGTTGGTTTCTTCCACTTCTCTGACAGGCTTTTGTTTTTGTGCTATGATATTTAAGGAAAAGTTAATTCCTGCTCCTTGCCAGCCACACAGGCCTTTAGAGCTTCCTGTAAAAAGAAGCAAATCCGGGGAGGGGAAATTATGCCCATACCAGCAGAGAACACAATCCAGGCAATCGAGCACTCCCACCCTGTGTGCGTAACATATATTTGGCCCTTGGCACAGAACAGCTGCGCTGGCATCTTGGATGGCCTGCTCACTTGCTAATTGTTCCTGGCAGGAATCCAATTACCAGTACAATGGCGGCTGTGGCTTCCTGCCACAGAAGCCTGGTAGCTCACCTCACACTGAATTAGCAGAGGTTTCAGATGCTCATCCCTTCAGGGCTTCTCTTTCCAGTTTACATGTTATTCTCCAATGAGAAAAAAGTCCTGACCTTACAAAAGACCTCGGGAGCTTCAGTGAGAGCATTGCAGGTTGGAGTCTCCCCTCACTGCTGCTCCCTTCTGCCTTGGGGCACCAATGTCCTTAATACCCATCTGAGGCGATCCAGACAAGGAGAGTGAAGAGTATGTGATTGCTTTCCTGCTGCTTCTCCCATGAAGGATGCAAGAGAGAAATGCACTCGCTAGCTTCAGCTGTCACTGAGCAGGAACACACAGATGGCTCTGTTTTACAGATGTACATAACGTCTCTTACCCAGTGGAGAGGTGTTGCTGGACTGTATATGCCAAGATGCACCATCTTCTCCCAGTCAGCATAAGGAAAAAAGCCAGTGCTGGAAGTGCTAAGATGACACAGCTGCAGACTGACATGTAACATTTTGATACATGGATCTGCCACTCCAATGGCTGCTGGCTGCCAAGAGCTCAATTACCTCAGTCCAAGTGTCTCATTTAACAGATCAACATTAATGACTGTCACTGTGTCCTACACTCATCACTAGCTCTTCTACTGATGGTGCTAGAAGACTCAAGTGTCTGCTTCCATACCTTCCAGCACCCTTCACTCCACAGGACTGCAGGGTAACTGCAAACTGCTCTGGAACTCAGCTAACAGGGAGAAAACACACCCATAAACACCAACTTTCTCTGGTTTAGGAACACACAGGATTAAAAAAAAAAAGAAAGATTCCACCCAGAATGAACACATGATGGTATCATGGCAATGTCATAATGCTAAGATGCATTTGTGTTGAAATCTCTTCTCAGTTGCCTAAGATTTTTCTGTTTATTTTGCCCTGATGAAGTTTAGGAACGTTGCTGACAGGCCAACATAACTCTCCATATCATTACTAGTTATTGCTGGGATATTTGCATAACACTGACAGCCATAAATTACACCAGAAGAAATAACAAAACAATATTGTTGATGTAGTCAAGGATATGACCAAAATAGGATTTGTAGACAGACCTGTGTTATTAGACCCATCAGTCTAGCTGGGAAAAATCAATAAGCTTTCAGTACATCAGCCCTTCTCCAGGTCCAAAATAGAAGCAGCAGCCTTCAAAAAATAAAAAACAATTGAGAACTACTGCTCTAAAACTTTAGTTTTATTTCTAGTTTTATTGATTTGTATCAATAAGACCACCTGAGAGAAAAGAGATGGCAATACTGAAGGATATTCTAAAGGGAAGTGGGCAGGCAGACAGTTTATAGTTTGTGGGAGAAGTAGGACATGTCAGTAGAAGAAAGGTTAAAAGATGTCACAGAATCTCTTTCTTCTACTGTGCTGATAACCTAAAGAATTTCAGATATAGGAGATTCAGACCTTTCCATCTTTGCTCAAGGGTCACAGACAGCACTACTGTGAAAAAATGGTATTTACCATACGGCTGGGTGCCCATCCTGGCATCAAATCTGTCCCTATCTGACCCTACAGTCCAGGCCCTTGGAATAACGCCAATGCAAAAACATCTCCTGAAAGAGCCTGGAGATGAGACTATGCATCCACAACCAGAAATTTCTCTTGTGTCAAAAGATGGAAGCGATGTATGGGCTACCCTGGAAGACCACACTTTTCTCATCTTTTGAAAATAAAAACATTCTCCTGTGGTTTTGTCATGGCAGTGAGATTCTGGGGTTAACAGAAACGATGTTACATGTCTTCTTGCTGTCACAGACTTTGTATCTCCTGCATTTTGCTTTGAGTTAAAGACATTAGCGAATCCAGAAACCTCTGAACCTGTGAAGCTGTTCCAGAAGAAACCATTAAGGCTGATTTCTAATCAGAGGATATCTCATCCTGTACTAAGCTGAGAACATCCTGAATTCTCTGTCCCCTCACAAAACACACATAATTCAATAAATCCAGCATGGCAACACCTTCCACTCCCACACAGATCACCTCTCTTTTACTGCAGTATCTCACCTTCCTTGCAGGTCAGCCCAGGTTTCTAAAAAGACTGGGAAAACATTTTGTCAATCCTTGGCTCAACTTCTGGACCTGTGATGAGAGCCATATGCCCTCTTGTGCTGCTGGCTGCCAAAGCACCTGTGCAGTGACCCCTCCTGCAGCCCCTTGCCTGGCAGGAAGGGGGATTCCCCCTTCCCCCGAGGCTGGGACCAAGCACCATTGCTTCAGACCTGCTTTGGTGCCCCTCCAGCCTGCACAGCCTTCCTTGCTGGGCCCAGGGGAAACAGAGCACATGAACCACATCTGCTGGCACAATTCCTCTGCTCCCCGGGGAAATCTGCATCAAGTGCTGAAATAATCACAGTGGCCAGATTCACAGGAATACAATCTCCAGAAATCCCAAATGGGCCAGTAGCATGTCAGTGGTAAAACCAGCACCTGGAAACACTGCAAAGACAAAGAGAGAGAGGGATGTACCAGTCTCAAGAGAAGTGCAGGATACAAAAATGGACAAAAGGAAATTCAAAATAACTGCACAAATCAGAGTCATGTGCTATCACTTCCTTCACCAAACAGCATGTATGTACTGCTCACTCGTGCTGCTCCTCTTACAGTCACACCCAGGTCCCTGGTACCAGTGAGCAGACATTGCTTTACCTCGTTTTTTTTTCCATTTATTTTAGCTTTCAATTGCATTTTGTGCATAATCACATTCTCTGTTTTCTTTAAATGTTTTCTTAAGGTTTGTTGGGGTTTTTTTTGGTTTTGGTTTGGTTTGGTTTTTTTGGTGAGGGTTAGTTTGAATATTTTTAGAACAACTTGTTATAGTTTAGTGATTTATGTAGCATCGGTATCATTATGTTACAATTTAGTGGCTGTTACAGCAACTGAAATTACTTTTTTTTTTTTTAAAAGAAACCTTCATGAAACAGCAGCTGGTGGTGCTCCTTTAACTGAAGAATTCTCAGGGCAAAATGCAGATCAAAGGATACAGGCACAGATCTGAATAAATTATATAAACTTGAATAACACAATCCTCCTGTGAAGGATTGGAAAATCACTTGGTTATTCTCTGCCTGTGTGCAAACTCACCTTTATACATTACTAAACTTGAGTAGGATAGATGAAATGCAAGCATCAGATGTAGGCAAGAAGAATCAGCATGGAAAAATCAAATACATCTACTAAAGAAGTCCTAAAGCAACTGGTTCTCATGACCTTAAACTCCAAATGGTTTCCACAGGGTCTGGGAGAGGTCTGAAAGCTCTAAGTGGATATATGGACAACTGACTGAAGAGGAACACGCGGTGGTGCTGATGCTGCAAATCAACCCTGAATTTTTAACATGAAAAAGGCACAGAGGAAAAGTGTGGTCTTCTTGGAAATACTAATCTGCAGGAAAAAAAAAGACAATTTCCTCCCATATCAAGGGAAGAATCCACTAGGGATAACTTTAATAGTATAGATGGGAACCTAAAAGTAAACTAGAGGACAAGCACAAAAGAGTTGCCTTCTACAAACATAATGACAGTGACAGCAGAGCAACAATCTGCCAGTTCAAGTCCTGCAACAGTAGGAGGGGCTGAACCATGCCATAGGTGACATTTAAGCTGGAATTTTGTTTTTGTGATGAAATTCATGCTAACAGTTCTCACAGGAACCCAGAGATATTTTGGAATTCCCAAGGGTTCTTGCTCCACCCCATAAAATGGAAACAGTGGAAATCCAGATACTGCCCCAAGGTGCAGGCATCAGAACTAGAAATTCCTTCCATTTTTGGAGGACTCATTTGGAGAAAGTATAAATATTTCATTGACCCACCTCTCACGAGCCACCTTTCTCTGCTGCACAGTGTCATAGCAGCTTCTGTTTTTAAGGAATTACACAATGTTTGGAGTAAATCCTGTACTTCAGACCTGTGACCTTTCTGTCCTCGGAGATAGAGATGACACTCAAGGCCCACATCAAGATACCTGGAAATACTGCATGCATTCATTCTGACAGCAGAGACTTATGGGTATGAAGTGGTGAAGTCTCAGCCTCAACACAGGTAGAGCATTGAGAAGCAGATGAAAGAGACAAGAAGTCCACTCCTGCTGGTCATCTCATAGAATCACAGAACTGCTATGACTGGAAAAGACCTTTAAGACCATCAAGTCCAACTGTTATCTAACTCTACCAGGGCCACTATTACACCACATCCTTGAGAACCATATCTAAATAGCTTTTAAACACCTTCAGGAATGGTGATTCAACCACTTCCCTGGGCAGCCCATTCCAGTCTTTGATAACCCTTTTGGTAGAAGTTCTTCCTAATGTCTAACCTAAATCTCACCTGGTGTAGCTTGTTGCCATTTCCTCTTGTCCTATCAGTTGTGACTTGTGAGAAAAGACCAACCCCCATCTCTCTACAACCTCCTTTCAGGTAGTTGTAGAAAGCGGTAAGGTGACCCCTCAGTCTCCTTTTCTTCAGCTGAAACATTCCCAGCTCCCTCAGCTGCTCCTCCTAAGACTTATTCTCAAGACCCTTCACCAGCTTTGTTGCCCTTCCCTAGACCTGCTCCAGCACCTCAATGTCAATGGAGCACCCAAAACTGAACATAGTACTCAAGATGCAGCCTCACCAATGCTGAGAACAGTGGAACAATCACTTCTCTAGAGGATAATGACTTCTCAGAGAAGAACTTCTTCACACTAATAGTCAGAACTGAGATTGGAAACAAACATTGGCCTACTGTTGAGAAGGAGCCATAAAGTCTACTTGACTTTTGTTGGCCTGCTTCTATCATAATATCACTTGTAATAGCTGATAGCACTCATAATATCTATTATCACTCAGACCAGCAATCCCACTGAATGGCTGCAAAGCACCACCACAGGGCGTTCGCAGGTGGTCAGTGCTCCAGATGTGTCTGCTCCTAATACACCTTGCCCTACTTAAATTATATAAAGAAACACTTCCTGAAGAAAAGCGGCCTTCAAGAGCACTTTATTTTGAGGACATCATATTCATTTAAGGCTGGATCCTTTAAAAAGTAGGTTCATATTTAAAATGGTTTGCCACTGCTGTAACAGCCTTGTTATTCAGCAGCATCCCAGTTACAGCTTTGACAGCTGCTGTGTCTCTCTCAGTGGCATCAACAAGGCAAGCAGCACCAAGTACACTGTAAACTGCCATGACTTGGACTGCTGTAGGGAAGCTGTGCCATCAAGTTACAATACAATACTAGGAGAAAAGCCACTCTTGTGGTGACAGGCTGGCAGCTTCCAGAGCTGACATCTCTCGCTCATACACAGAAGGTGGAAATAAACCACAAGATGGTGTCAAAACGACTTTCCAGGTCATACTGGGAAGTAAACTAAGTATTTTTAACTTGAAAATCCACCATCATTTAAAATTCTCTGCAGAATTAAGTTTAGATTTACCTTTACATGTGCTTGGAATTCAATGTACTTTCTGTAAAGCACAGTTACTGCACATTTTATCTCATTTGGGGATTCTTCACTCATTCATTTTCTTAAATAAACAAGAAAAAGAAAATAGAACAGCATAAGCCCCACTGTGTCCTTCCTATATCCCTTACTGTTTTCTTCTCCAACTCTTGCACAAGGGTTCCTAACCTTGGTGGTGATGCAGCAGAACTGGCTGGCAGTGGAAGGTTGTTTTCCTAACTAGAGGAAAGAGTCATAGCTTTTTCTATATGCTACTCATGCACACTCAGAAGTACTGCATTCACTTTACTAGCAGCTCATGACTGTACATCTGCTCTTTTCAAGGCAAGAACCTGGGCTGTTCTAATAATGAGATATTTTAAAGATTAATTGCTAGGGGCACATAGCATTATTAATGAAGCATTATTACTGCTTCAAAACGTATGTCAGGTGTCTAAATGAGTTATGATGCTGGTTTAAGATGTGATATTAGGAAAAAAAAATAGGTTCTTCAAATATACTTTCTGAATTTTGAGCTATTTACTGTTCATGTTTTCAAGGTTTTGCTCGCAGCCAAGTTGTCCGTTTCTGAAAGGTTCACACATCATCACAGGCCCACAGAAGCTAACTTTACTACAGGTAAGTCACGCTGATGCAGCAGAGTGAGCATAACGACTGTCCTTTACAGAAACCAGGAAAGAAACAACACATACACCAAAATCTGGCATTCTGTTTTCTGTTCTTCCTGTGAATTTCTTTCACCTGGGGATTGCTAGTTTGGACCAAACGTCTCTATTCTCTCACAAGTGAGCTATCTCACTTTAGCAGAAAGTCAAAGGAAAACACCAGCTCATGACATTAACAGGGGTAAAAGGACTGCTCTGGCTCCTGAAGAATTGTAGGAATGATGATGGAACTGTCTGTATTTAACCTAGAGAAAAGAAGGCTGGGGGCAGATCTGAGTGTAGTCTTCCACTCTCTACAAGGAGTTAGAGCAGAGATGGAGCTAAACGCTTCTCAGAGGGACACAACAAAAGAAAAAGGCAATAGCCACAAGTTGCAACAAGGTTAATTCTGATAACAGAAAACTTCACAGTGCAGTGTACTCAAGCACAGGAACAAGCTGCCCAACAGGTTGTGGCTTTCCATCCTCAGAGATGTTAAAAACTTGACTGAACATCTCACTGAGCAAACAGCTTTGGCTCAGGAGTTAGCCCTACTTTGAGCAGAAGGCTGGATCAGACAACTTCTAGGGGTCCCTTCTAACCTGGGTTCTCCATAGTTCTGTGACAGGCACAACACAACTTGTCACATAGCTCACATGTACAGCATGAACAGTGATAGAGTCAACAGGCATACCTGGTGACAAACACTTAGCTAAGCAGCTTATACCAGAACCTTGGTTCTTGAAATTCCTTTGTGATGCCCAGCTTTTCTCCCCACCCTTTGGCTCCCACAGTACAAGGTCTTGCTCACACCATCCTCTATTGTTCTGTGTAGATGTAAGGAAGAAGTTCTTTACCATAAGGGTGGTAGATCACTGGAACAGGTTGCCCAGGGAGGTGGTTGAGGCCCTATCCCTGGAGATATTCAAGGTGAGACTTGACAAGGCTCTGAGCAACCTGCTCTAGTTCAAGATGTTCCTGCTCTCAGCAGGAGGATTGGACTTGATGACGTCTAGAGGTTCCTTCCAACCCAGACATTTCCATGATTCTGTGTACTTGTAAACATCTGGTTCTTAGCATATGATGCTGATTACTTCAGGATTTCTTGGAATTTTTCCAGAGAATCAATCACCTGGGAGGGATTCCAGTGGGTTTGCCTTCAAACCAAAAACCAAGTGGTGATGGCATCAACCTGAACTTAATAAAGAGGAAATTTTTGAGATGCAATGGTAACAAGAACCTGCAGCAGACAGAAGACCAATAAAAACTGCAATTAATCTGAAAACTGTTTACTCCCCCACTGCTTACACCGCACTGTTAGTCCACAGGCATTAACACATCCTGTTAACCACAGAGTTACTGTCTTATATTTAATATTGAAGTTTTCTGGTTTCATTTCTAACTTGAGGAACAGATGTGACAGTGGATCAGGTGCCAGCACACTGCACTGACATGCCTCTTGTGAGAACTGGCTATGGTAAATGCTCTCTGAGAGGTTTACTTTCCCAGCAGTTACCGATCTCTCCAGAGAGACACGCAAATGCCTTACACATAACACAAGAAGGAAATTTGGATTTGGCTGCAGAAAACATTAGAACACTTTATTGCTTAGATCTAGAATTCTGGCTTTTTCCTCTTCTAGACTTAACTAAAACCAGCCCAATTCCAGGACATCCCCAAATCCTGGTCTCTAACAGAAGGACTGGTCTTTGGGTCAAACCTTTCATGTACTTTCATTTCAAAAAATCATTATACTGCTATTTTCAGCTTCCAGTAGTTTCTTTAATACAGTAGATACAACAATCCTTCCTTCTTCTAATTCTCTATCAGCTTAATTGGAAATGGATTTTAAATACGCCAAAATGTGATTCATTATTTCATCAGTAGTCATTCATAATCATTTGTTACATTTATTAAACTGAATGTTTACTATGTCTTTTCGCTTTTGGAGGAGCTATTTTCTGACCTAGTTGTGTTTTTTTCTAGACATAGTATTTTAATGGGATATTTTCCTGTCCTAATTTCCCTTTCTCAATCTACAATACTCCACTAAAACAAACAAACAAACAAATAAATAAAAGACAAACATTTTTGTACATTTTTTCTTCTCTGTAGTGAAGAATCTCTGAAGAACACAGTCAAGTTTAATTTCTATGCCAGAATTGCCTCTCCCTTGTGTCTGGCTCATAATGATAATCAACATGAAACATCACCACAACACCCATAAGATCCATGGAACTGCTATGCCTACCCACTCAGTTCCTCACTGCCTGGTGCCAGAAGGGGCTTCTTTAAGGTTGGAGGCAGAACAGCACAAGCACAACAGCACTGCTGGGAAAGGGATTTTGTTCCAGGAAGTGGAGAGAAATTCACGACTGCATGCAGACATCACGGCATAGCCAATTCATTACTAAACAAGTCAGGGAATAACCAGGGCGTGTTCACAGGATGGATGTATGCACTTAATTAAGCTTTTACAAAAATAAAATAAAAATAATTGATTGTTACTGCAGATAACATTTTAAGAGTGTGTTTTGTTGACTCCACATACTCGACCTGATGGGTTACCAATAACCAAGGTGACTAATTAACATGACTGAATAACTGAGGTGGCTCAGGTGACCGAAATGACTCAGATTTCCCTTTTCAGTGACACACGAAATGGCTGGACACCAGAACCTACTTCCTATGGAGAGGTACAGTCGATCATACAGTGATTATAAACAGCATTTTACCTCATGGACTTTGCTGACTGTAGCACAGATTCTATACCTATCATCAAACTTCAGAAATACTGTGCTTTAATAGTCAACTGCTAAGGAAAGATAAGCCCTTTATTTACTCCAAGTTAGGCCAGCTGCAGCTCTGTCCCTTTGTGCATATACACTACTCACCTCAATATTAACATCTAAAAATGTCATCTGTACACAATAAATACCTTAAAAACAATTTAGATGGACAGCAGATGCTTGGCTTGTATTTTAGGGCTGATGCAGTAAGCTTTAAGAACAATCCTATGGGACCTTTTTGTATATATAAAAGGAAAATGAGAAATTCCATAGATGCTGCATCATCATATGGACATGAAATTACTGGGTTTAACACTGTCATTCACAGTTTTCCTATAGTTTTTAAAGGAAGCACAGAGACTGATGCTGTACTTTACAAGAAACCAAAACAACAGCAAACCAAACAGAAACACCAAGACAAATGTAGCCAGAGAAGAAAGTTGCAAAAAGTGCATTCCAAGTTTCTTCAAAATCCTATTGGAATGAGCACTGGTTTTAACACACCTCATTGTCTTGCAGTGGAGTTGATGCAATTTTGACTTTGTTTATTATTCCCATTTTCACAATTATTTTGGTTACACATTTAAGAAGAGAAAGACAAATTAAAGTCTAACTTTAATAATTACAAGTACAGAGATTGTATGTGGCACTCCTATTCCTGGAAATACCTGACTTTTTTTAACTCTGTTTTTCCCCTCCCTGATTTTGATGTGCATGAGAGACTTTATACAAACAAGAGGGGAAGAAACACTACTTTACAAGACAAAGAGTGAAATGAAATACTCAAAGTGCTGTCAACGGCTCATTGTAAACCTGGGAAAATCAAGCGATAAAAATCAATTTTTGCAAACAAGGTTTCACTTCAAATGTTTTAGACATTTCATAATGATATAGAGTAAGAAAAAAGGTCACACTGTCTTAGTTTTAGGACAACAGTATATACTTTAAGATAACTTTGTATATACTTGAGCCTTCACAGTTCAAATGTGTGCCTCACAAATCACACAGACCTTTCGATTTCAAGCTGGTAATAAAGAACATAAACCAGTAGCAATAATGTGGGATCCCAGCCTACAGAAAGAGAAGAGATTTACCTGTAAACTGAGTTTGCATTCAGATCTTTCCGCAGAAGGCCCTGTACTGACAAACTCCTGAAAACAACCGGGCTGATGTGAGCTTTACAGGCAAATGAAGAATAAACTACCCAAACAGCTCCAGACTGATAAACAGCAGGCTGGTATCGAGCCCCAGTAACTGCATGTTCACTCCCCTCTCTCCTTGGAGGAGCATTTCCCTGCGTACTTCCATACTGCCTGTATGCGCACATCAGCAGCATGACAAGTGCCCAGGGCACGCTCCCCCTGTCGAAGTTTCCCATGAAAGAAAAACTATTTCACACTGTTCACAGCTTCTCCTGTTGCCAGCACTGCCATTGAAAGGCACAAAAGAAAGGAGGAGAACAAAGACTGTGCAAGGAAGTGAAGAATAAGCGCCAGAAAAAGTGAGGGAAGAAAAGGAATAGGCATATTCTGCTCTTGGTTATGTCTGGCAGCTCTGGATTCGTCTGACAGATGGGCGTGCAGGATTTGTCCCCCTAGAGAGACAAAGAGTGAGGAGACAAATATTTAGAATTCTCACTTGGACCAGCTATTTAAATAATTTTAAAAAAAATATAAATTAAAAAATCCTATAAACACTAACTATGCTTTCCCTGCAGGGAAGAAAAGATTTCCCTCCAACTGCAAGAGAGCCTTTTGATAACTATTTGTACTTATCCATGTAAAGAAATTAAGCCAGGTCAGTTCTAGCCAGAATACAAGCAGATTTCTGCAGCCTGATGGGGAATAGGAGCATAGGCGTACTCCTGACCACTGCCTGGAACTACAGGAGTCAACGCAGTCAAATGCTGTAACAGCACAAGTATTCTAAAGCCAAACCGTATTATTCCAAGTTTGTATTGTAACTTGTGAACAGAACTAAAAGGGGGTGGGGAAGAGGACTAGACCCCAGGTACATTTGCTCTGTTTACTTAATTGGAGCCTTTGATTATTTATACCAGCTGAACTGTACCCCGGAGTTCATGGTCAGAGGTGAGTACAAATGAAGTTGAATTAGATGCGGTTAGATGCCTACCTGAAGAAGTGAACCTGTAACAGGTACTTCTCACACACAAAGCGCTGTATGTCCCTTCATAAGGAACACCAGCATTAATTAAGAAAGTGGAGGCACACCTTTTAATAACTAATAGTGAAAGATATGGTAAGAAGGAGGGCTGTGGATGATAATACTGAATAATTCAGCACTATAACCAAAGGAACAATGGTACAGTAACTTTAGATATGAGCATTTGCAACAAAACCCGACAAAAAAAAACATTTGATATGTTGATGGCTTCTGTGCTCAGAAAAGTGTATATATTCAAGATACTCTTTCCTACAGAGTGGGCATCAAACAATTCCTGAAACTGGTCTTTACAACAAAATTAAAAGCAACTGGTAGAGTTGCACTGAAGCAAGTGACTTTATACCGGACTTATGCTCTGTCAGACTTGTGCCCAAAAGATCAGAAGTGCGCCCAGTAAAGGCAGTAGCTCCAGTCAGTGAAACTGTGTTCCTAATAGGCCAAATTAGACACAACATCACAGCAGTTTAATTAGGAATGGTAAAAAAAAAAACCAACACAAGTTTTTTCACTTATCCTGTCACTTTACCAAGCACCAGCAGCAGCAATAGCCTATGCCCATCAAGTTTAGAAACAAACAGAAAGCTTCTGCACCTGTTGAGCCTTCAGATTTTATATGTGGTCAGAAATACTGGAGAATTTTCATTTGCTGCCTGGCTAGCAGCTGAGAGGTAGATACACACCAGTAAAAAAACCATGAGTCCTCATTTTTCCATGAGAAAAAAAAAAAAGTGCATTATATTTAATTGTAGAAGTCTGGCAAAATATCAAAGAGAATGGAAAAAAGATATTAAAAAAAAAAAAGATCTGAGTGACAGACTAGGGAAGACTGCTGCTGTTCAGCCTCTTTCTGTCTCACTGCTGGCAAGGACTTTTTGCCTGCTGTGGCTTCCCCTGCAAGACGGAGGCCAGCCAAATTACAAAAAAAACCAAATGCTTTTGGAATTTCCTTCTTAAATTGTTTTGATGACAAGTTCCTATTAAGAATTGTTGGGAATTCATCAGAAAGTTGATGCAGCTTCCTCTACTTGCTAGGAACTGATCATCACAACTTCTTCTCTGGCACCAACCCCTGATGAGTAAAACTACCATGCTATATATGCTTACAGAATCCCAAGGAGGAAATGTGTGTCTCTTTGGGAAGCTCAGCAAAAAGATAAGAAAATATCTTGGAACAGTGATCCTGCAACACAGGTACACACTGAAGGAGCTGGCAATTATTAGATTTGTTGTATTTATTATAAAGCATCATACATGGTGACTGTGGAGACAGGATTTTTGATGGTACCACTGAACTGGAACACCTTTCAAGACTGGTAAGAACAGAAACAATAACTTGGTACTGTCTAGTGGAAGGATTGATATCCCTGGTTGCTTCCTGGTTGATGCACAGAAATTTAAAATCTTATTAGCCATACCTGTATTCTTGTCTTACTCTCACTTGCATAGTTTAGTTACTCGTTGGGTTCAGTTGATAATGTTTTGAAGCCTGCGATTTCTCCCCTCGCAAAGATGAGACAGGTCTTGAAATGGTTCATTAAGCCAGAGACCCTGATAACAGGGACTCAAGGTGTCAAGATAAGCACCACTAATAATTTAAACTGATCTTCTTGGAACCTTCCAGGGCCCAAGGATGGCTGATCTCACCCCATGACCATATGTGGGCAAAGGAAGCCCAGAGTTCAACTAGTGAACAGCGTAAGGAAGACTGTAAATTACCACTGGACACGGAAAAGACCCTAACCCTAATTTCATTACGCATGCTCGGACTATGTAAGTGAATTCCAGGAACTCATTACAGTAAGAGACTGCCCTTTCCAGGAAATTTGACAAGTACATATTTTTTCATGTATATCAGATAGTGTGTTTTGCTAACTCCTTGGAGCACTTACGGAGGAGAATCCCCAGCACTGCAATAAAGAATGCCTGCTTATTAACAACTCTGTTGTTACTGGGTATTTCTCTCAGAATCTTCACCCAGCCTCCCACCTCAGCGAGAAAGCAAGGGGGTTTGGAAGCTCCGAATTTTCTTTCGCTAGTAGGAAATTACTGATAAGAGATGGAGGATTTTGTTTTTACTACCTTTAAGGAAAAATATTTAACCATCAAACTAAGGAAATACATGTAAATTTTTAACAAGAGCAACAGCAGAAATGTGACTGTTAATAAAAATCTTAAGTAAAAATATTAAAAATAAAAATAAATATGCAGATGAACCACTGGTAAAACTCTTAACAGTGCTCCAAGTACTTTAACACCCTGGAAAAGTAAAGCCCTGGATATTTCCTTTCGGTTACACAGGTCATGGATTATAGACGGGAACGATCATGGAAGGTGCAGGTAGAAACTCCTTCTTCCCTAAACAACAAGATGGCCGAGGAGATGCCAAAGCCGCTCCAGCCACCCCTGGGTAAGGGGCCGGCAAGAGTGCCCCTCCGCAGCTCCCACCGCGGGCAGAGCACACACC
>JANHFX010027334.1:0-54135 GCA_027560015.1 Chloroceryle amazona
GAGCTGGTCTCCTAGGAGAGTGTTTGTTTCTAATGGCTGAAATGTGGTTCCATTCAGAAGAATGGGTGTTATTCCCCATATGCTTCCTCAAACAGCAGCAGGCCAGGCATCCCTGTTGCTGCAGGAGAGGGAGATGCTAGGGGAAATCTAAAGTGTTGCTGTATTTTGGAATTTCACACCTAAGTTTGCAATGGAAAGGTAGAGGAAGACAGAGACGCAGCAGTGACATGAAATGTCAATTGCTGAGATGGAGTGGGAGACACAATTTAGGCACTAAAATCTAATCAAATAGTGACACTTCTTACTCCCAGTGTAGGGATAAATTTTAAAAATGATTGCTCAAGTGGCTAGTGGAAGTGTTGTTTATTTGTTTTAGCAAAATTGCAGAATTAAAACACATTTCTTGTGCTACATGGTTGCTTATGTTTGTCAGTGCACTGGGTTAGCTCCTGAAGGGCACACAACAGGAGCGCACTGTGGGACTAGCTGAAAACAAATCTATAGAGCTGCTGTTTGTTGGATGAGATGAAGATCGTGTTCTTTTAATTCTGCTTTGCAAAAACTACCCAATACAAGCCGCACACACAACTGTTCTGGTCCCAGAGACGAAACTTTAAACATTTTTTTCAGTCTTCCTTCATTGTACCTGATTTTTCTTCTGAATTCTTGCTGACATAAAGCACATGGTATTTCATGCAGTATGAAAATGCTTAATAATTTTCAGAGCAAGTCTGCCAACCTGACCTATTGCCAAGTAGAAACTGCCCTCCTAAGTAAAGTTATGGGGGCCTGCTAGATGGTGCTGTTCGATTTAAATACACTCATTATCACCAACAGCTGGAAATGTGGATTCCTCGTGTATTTTATGCAAAACAATGAAATGGTTTGTTCTTCAATCATGGAGTTGACAGATCGGTAACTTCTTGCTAGCATCTACTTATGGGTAAACACAACACAACGGAGAATTTAGAAACACCCTTTTCCTCTCTCACCTCCCCCACTCCCCTAAATGTCTTTTCCATTAATGATAAAAAAGGGAAAGACAAAGCCTAGAGACTTGGTTTATCATATGGAATACATTCTAATCAAATCTACATTTTTTTATTACATCTTTTCAAGTTTCTTGTTAGTTAGATCAGATTACATCACTGCCATTTTTGTACGCTTTCCTTCTGACATCCAAAACACTGCGATAATATTTTTTTTTTCTCTTTCTTATGACATTGTTTCACAGCCATGTAATGCTTCTCCCACGGTGAAGCATGAATTCTTGTTCTGCTTAAAAAAGTTGCCATCAAATTAAGTATCTCTACACAAATACACCTCCAACGTCTGCACGAGGTTGTGTTAATTTGAAAACCACAGAGAAAATACATGTTTGACTGATACATTAAGTACTTATTTAATCAAGAAGAGTGGGATTATAATTACGTTTAATTTGAAAGTTTTTAGAACAGAACATGTAACTTAACTCTGTCCTCTCTCCTGAAGGTTTTAAGTATCTAAAAGTCATAGCCAGGAAGTGATCTCCAGAACAGACTTGCAATAATTATTATTATTTTTTTTTTTTAAAGTACACTACCTCAGGTTTGGACAACCTAATTATATGGAACACGTTTCTTTCCCATGAGTTATGTGTGCTGGTGACAGGACTAGGGTGTGAAAAGAGTATTTATACAACCATGGAAAAAAATGTGTTTTGTTCAGATGTTGTTTGTAATCAAGGACGTGATATATTTTACAGACCAATCCAGTGCCAAATGTGTTTGTAGCATGGTATCTCACTATATGTTGCCTTTAATATTTATATCCTTTGAGGTTATATAATTTCTATTAAAATGTACAAGTTTTGCAAGCCATTTGTAGTAGCCCTTGGCAAATTTTCAGTTCCAAAGACGGCTTTCATTTTATAGTCTTTCTCTTTGTCCCTTCTGCCTGACCTTTGGGGTAAACTAGCTTTGTTATGTAGCTTAACACACGTGAAATGTGGATAGATTGAGGGGGGAGACCTAATTTTATGCCAGAGAGGTACAGAACAGCATGGCTAGGTAAAACACTAAAAATGAAGGCATGTGATACCTGTGAGGCATGAAGAAGATGTAGAGAGAAAAATCACAAGTGTTGTGCCCCTTCCTCCTGTTCTAGAACAGCTGTGACTCAGTTTTGGTTTCAGGCCATCCCTATTGCATAAAGGATGGGAAAGTAGTATTAAACAGTAGCTCTTCCATCACTCATGCTGTGCTGTGCTGGGGCCAAATAAGGCTCATCTACATTGCAAAAATAAAAACTCTAAAATTTTTCTACATACCTTTAGTTGTCTCTTCACAGAAATTGTATCTGTTGTGATTTATTTTTCCCTTCTTAAAATTGGGTTAATTCACATTAGGATCTTGGACCTGCAAACATTTCACTGAATGGTGAAATTCTGTAAACTTAATTTTGGAGAAAGAAGGACCAGACTATACAGGTTCTATGTAGCTTTTCAAACAGGGCTTTGTAGGCATTTGCAGATGGAACTCTCTCTAAATAATGCTTTATTAGAAAATATGTGTAGAAAAATAGCTAACATACATAATAAGGAAAACTAAGTTCTGAAGGGATTATGTGCTTCCTGATCAGTTGACTCGATCTTTTAGTGATCTTCTGAAGTCGGCATTTACCCAAGACGCCCTTACTTTGCTGGTCTCAGCAGACACACAGATTTTGTTTAAAAACTAACCCAGTTACTAGAGACTGCGATTTACTTTGCTAATAAAAGGATGCACAGTCAAAATAAAAACACAGTATTAGAGTTGGTTACTGATTGATTTTCAGTTTGGTGTGGGTGAGGACACAGAAAAAGTGAGAATGCTTGCCTGCTGCTGTCATGGTATTCTTGCTTCATATTTTTGCATGACCCTAGTTGTTCTAAGTCTGATCTTAGCCAGTTGGCCACATGGAGGAAGATGGGCATTTTTGTTTTCCACTGTGCTGCTGCTTTGAAGAAGAAAGATGTCTCCTATGCAGTTTCTCTTTCAGTCTGTTTTGGGTGGTTGTCTTTTTGGATGTACAGTTCCTTTGGATGTGCGATGTGGGTGCCTGACTCGCTAGATCTCTCTTCCCAATAAACCGGAGTGAAATTTACATAATTTCTGTGTTTTCGTGTTGGTGGCAGTAGGGATCTCTGTAAATAGAGAAAAACTCACCAACGCTTTCCTCACTTGATTCTGCTGCTGTTCAGGAGAATGGAGATTTCTGAGGGGGTATTGCGAATGTGTGGTTTTCTAGAGATACTTTTTATTTATTTATTTATCACTTTGCTTTGTTTTGTTTTCCCAAATCCAGAAAGACATCATTGCATGAATTTACATACTTTGGTTACCTTTTTTTCCACTGTAATGTTTGAAAGCTACATAAAAATAAGATACATATGAAAATTAATGGGCTTCAGTGATAAATTTGCTGCTTATCCCTGAGAAATGGTGAGCTAGTTTTTCAAGTTTCAAGTGGTGAAAGATATATTGATTTCTCTCTCTTAAAAAAAACCCAAACAAAACAAGAACAACAACAAAAAACAGAAACAACAACAAACCAAACCAAAATTGGTATTTTAATCCATCCTGCTTTACAAAAATTACGTTTGACGTTTGTACACTGATTTCATCCATCTGATCTAGCTCAAAAATGTTGCAGGTGTACTGCTCTGGGAGTCAATGAACATAACACTTTTTGCCATTTTAGAATAATACACTTTTTCATAAGGAAGAGTACAGAAGGGAAGGTTCTGGAAGTAGCAACTATTTGCCAGTAGTAGTAACCACTTATGGTTGATCACAGCACTTCAGGTGCTCTTTACACTGCACAGGTGTCTTGGACAGCGTATGGAGGTGTATCAGAAAATGTGTATACTGCACTTCAGACCACTAAGAGTAGCTGCTTTTGCCGTGGAGATTTAACAGGTGCTGATAAGAGTGATAGGTGTGGTGGACCACAGAAACAGAATTTAAGAATAGCAATGCCCTGAAATACATACCCATCTTTTAAGTGTACTGCTCACGGCAGGGATATTTGTTTTGATACAGTTAAGTATGTACAAGCACTCTACTGGACTGGCAAGAACCTAGGAAAAAAAGCTGCTTTGGCTTCTGCATTGCTTCCTTGATGCAGTTGGTCTGCTCAGAAAAGGTTGTTAGTGTTTCTGTTGTGTTGTTTTTTTTTCCTTGTGCTTTTTCTTGATGAATGTGATGAGGTGTCTGATTCCAGCTTTCATGGGCTCTATAGTGACAAGCAAACTTCAGCTATAGAAGAGCAAGGACTTCTGGAGCCCCTGCATACAGCAGGTTGCTCTTGACTACATTGAGCATGATTCAGGCATGGTTAAGAGATAATTAAATCTTGCTGGAGGAGACAGGACTTAACAGAAACCAGTATACATTAATAATTCATTTCACTTAAATTATAGGCATGTGATGGTGTCACAAGTATTAAAAGTAGCCAAACAAGACTTTCGTAACTGTAACAAACTTTAACTGGTTGGGTGGAAAAATTATAATGGCATATATGAGCTTGTGCTGATTTATTTCGTTGTTTGGTTCGTTGTTTTTTTTTGTGTGTAAGACATCAGTTGAAACCTTTTGGGTCATTTGGAAAATGAGGCAGAGGAAAAAGTACGTTTTCTGGTCTTCTAAAACTTCCTGCAGCTTTTACAGTGCAAGAGCAGTAGGTACCCCTCTCCTTCAAAACACTTGATATATAGTTGAAAAGGGATGAGGGATTTTCTTCCAGGGATGTGTCTTTTTCAATTTTCATGACAAAGCATCTGAATTTAGCCAGGATTCAAGCCTTTTCAAACAGATGAATTTGCATGTATTTACAGTTTACTAACTGTAATTGCTGAATATTACATCTTTGCTGGGAGAAGATAGTGGGATCAGAGAAGCAGCTTTGGGAGAAAGAAATGGGACTCGGTGCTGGTGGGGAGGAGAGTGTAAGGATGAGCTGTTGAAGCCAGGACCAAGAGTATGGGGGACTGGCACCTGGAGGAGGATGGAGGAAGCGGGGTAGAAATGACCTGTCTGGAGAGAGACACAAATACACAAATAATTGCTCCCTATGGGGACTGGAATTGGGATCAGAGATCTGTGTGGGACCTGGTGCAACCAGAGAAGGAAAACAGATCTGGTGCAAAGCAGGGAACTGAGCCAGGACAGCGATGCCTTCGGGAAGACAGGTCAGGAAGTGGAACGTTTCATTGTGAGGAACATGCTGTCCCTCCAGAAAATGACTAGAAAATAGCCATTTGTTTGCTGCCAGCAGGTACCTGTAAATTATCTTCTCTTCCAGATAAAACCTGCAAACACCTATGAAATACAGACCTCACTGAAATGGTAGAGAGGTGTTCGGTAGTTCTAAAACCTGCAACTCAGATGAGATGTCAGAGCTTTGGGAAGGGTGGAGAGGATTTGCCATTCAAAAGTAGCTGGAATAGCGTGTGCGTCTGAGTGCTATGGCTGAGTGTTGTACTTGCATTCTCAGTAATATTCTCCCTAACTTGGAAAATACAGATGCATACTAAACGTTGTTCTTACTTTGTCCTCATTTGCATGTTCACTGATTTTTATTTTTCTTTTTCCTCTGCAAAAATGCTATGTTTTTATTGTGCAGAATAGAGTATTGTTTTCATAATGAGTAGCTATTTGATAATTTGCTATTTTGTTGTCACGAGGTATGTGCCTTATGGCTGACTTGCTGTTTCATAATACAGCTCTTCCTAGAGGAAAAATGCGTTGTTTCTTTGGTGCTCAGCACCATGGAATTGTAAGTTTTGCAAACCTACAAAAATACACATCAAACCACTCCTGCCTGCCTGCCAGCTTTAGAAATGGCAGCAATGTACAAAGAGATGAAAGACAAAGATATTTGCTAATTATTGCATGCCCAGTTCGAGCTGTGTAGCCCTGAATTCTTTCTGGAGCATCACAAACCACTGGTGCATATGTACGACTTCCACCATCTCTTTTGCCACTGATTCTAAGGATGAGATGCCATTTTATCACATCAGGCACCCAGAAGATGAGGAACAGAAAATGATTCATTCCCTGCATAAAGTTTGTTTTATCTGAGTGGCTTGCAACAGAGAGCCATCCTGTGGCACATCTAGAGATGTAGGACCATTTCAGGTGGTCTCAGAAGGACCTGTCTGCAGCACGGTCCCCTCCACCCTAGACTCTGACACCTCTCTTGGTACAGCATGCCGCTTCTGCCTCGGACAGAGCAGGATGGAAGCAAGCACGCCTTGTTTTCTGGACATCTATCTTCTTGAGGTTATGCTGTGGTGGTCTTTCTGTTAAAGCAAGCAGCTGAAGGAACTTGTAGAAATGTAATTTTTAAAAATTTTTTTTTCATTTTTTCTTTGTGACTGCTGTCTGTTTTTTGGGTCTACCTGAAATTGGGAAGTGAGCTCAAAAGTTATGAACTCAGAAGTTATCCGAGGGGACAGTTGTGTACTTACACCCAGCATGACCTTGGAAGCCTGCTTTCGTTAGGGAGGGAGACTACAAAGACATGACTGTGTGATTCAGGGTGGCATTGCAGTTGGGTAGAACCACTTCATCATGACAACTCCATGATGAACACTACAGGGTGCAGAAAAGGGCATGGTTCTGCAGGGTCTAGTGTGGTACTCAGTGAGTGCAGGTAATTAGCAACTGCTCAGAATGGTTCTTCTTAAGAGCTTTCTGCAAAAGCTGCTTTGGGCACCATCAAGATGACAGTTTTTCTACATGAATATTCAGTAGCTACAACTTCAGGGCTTCCCAGCTATGTTGCTTGGGATTAGGGCCACTTGGTTCCTGCTTTCTAGTGTACAAACAGGCCAGAAAGGAGTGTTGGCCCATGTTTGTCAAAGCTGAAGTTTCTTTTTCTGGTGTCTGCTCAGTTGAACCACAGACCTCTAAATGCAGATTGTTTAGGTTGTGGTCAGGGTAATACATTGCTGTTGTTTCAACTACTAAGAGAAGATCTTCCTCAGATAGCAACAAATGTGTTAATTCAGAAATCTTGATGACCTCCATGTGTGCTTCTATAGGTTTTAGGGTATTACTTTAGTCCAATCCCAGGAAGATAAGAAGTGCGAACATAAAATGTTCTTTTCTAAGAAACTGAAAGGTGGCAGTAGTCAAGACCATAGTTTCCTAGATATTTTTCTTTCCTGCTTCATTAAACATGGAAATATAAAATACAAATATAAAAATAAACTGGAAGTTTCTTAGGTGGGTCATTTTTTCCCTTCAAATGACCTGTGATCTTGCTTCCAAACTCTTCTTGTTTTTTTCTCCATATTACTAGCAGCCTGTCCAGATCAGAGCATAGAATTGGGCAGAATGAAGTAATTCCTTCTCTTCTGAGATAATGTGTACTACTTGGATCTTATATATATATAAAACATTGCAGCTAATGTTTTAGAACACTTGCCTGTATTTTTCGAGGGGGTGGTTGTTGTGTTCTGTTTTTTTACATAATCCATTTTGCAGTCCACATGCCCTCTAGGTTCTTTTTACAATACCACTGCCTAGCCAATTATTCCTCATTTCATAGTTGTGTATTTGATTTCTTATTCCTGAACACAGTACTCTACATTTGTCTGCGTTGAATTTTCTCTTATTAACTTCACTTATTCTGTTCGTGTCCCCAAAAGGTCTTATAATCTTTCCCAAATTATCATATACACTTTTGTATTTTTACATTCAACGCATTAATGAAAGTCCTTTAATGAAATTGGCTCAGGAGAACAAGAGCTTTCTCGAAATGTTCTCTCATTTTTAGAAACATGATGATAACAACTCTTCCATGATTTTGTTCAAGTGACTGTACACCATTTTTTCATTTCATAAGCAGACAACACTGTTTGCTTACACAGATGTCATGTGATAGGCTAATAATCTAAACTCGTATATCTTAACTTTTAGTAAGCCATCCACATATTCTCCTTACCCCCTGCACAACCTCCCAAGTAAACCAAAGTGAGCTGGCAAGTTCTTTTGCTTGACAGATAATGTTGACTCTTTCTATCTTTATATTCTGACGGTGTTTATGATTTGTTCCTGGGATTGTTTTCTGTATATTTTTTGATAGTCAAACTGATGTCTGCATGAAATTTCCCCTTTTTTCCTCCAACACCAACGTGTTGACTCATCATCGTGTGAGTTGCTTGGACAGGTGGATAAAGAAGTTGGACAGCTCATTTCTGCTTGCCTGTATCCTGCTTGCTTTTCTGTGCAGTGTCAGAGCTTCACCTTATACTGCGGTGTGAGTTCGAGTTTAATCTGAGGAGCTACGTTCAGATCCTTTTTTTTTACTTTCTTTTTCACTTTAGTTTTTCTCAGAGTGTGGCCTAACATCTAAGCTATTGTATATCAAATTGACAAACATCTCACTGTCAGACTCTCCTAAGTGCCTCCTTAGGAGTTGTGCCCTGGAGCTGTTCCTCTTCCCTTTGCATCTCCATTCCCTGTGCCCTGAGTGATGGAGAGTCTTCTGTACAAGACTTTGACTCCTCCAAACCCCAGCTGGCATGCAGCTTTGTTATCCACATCTTGTGTTCGGGAAAACCAGATTCATTTGTGATAGAAAAGCCAAAATATAAAGGAATATAATTTATGTTGCCCATTTATTTTCTGTAGGCTTTTCAGAATGCTTTCAGTCTTGGGGCAAGTGTATTGGAGTTTTGGGATTTTAGTTCTAAGCTGGACCTCCCTCCCCTCCCCCATGAAAGAACAGTGACCTGTTGGATTTCCTCCTTCCAAGAGTATGGAGAGCACACTTTTTCCCACCTTGTTTCCCATGCAAGTATCAATTAGAAAATTACCAATCTGTAAAAATCTGGATGTCAAAAATCACACTGTGGGTGGCAGGTACAGTTTGTCAGTAGTGGTTGTGGATCATGAGGATTGGTCAACTCCTCAGTGCCTCCTAGCAATGAATTCACAGGCTGCTTGATCCCATCCTTGTCAGGCTTTACAGTTAGCCTTTGTGTTTCTGTTTTAGTGTGAAGTTCAGTTATTTAGGTAGAAGCACTTTAACTGGGAAGCCAGCCATGATGTAACTAATACTTTTGCTAAGTTTATATGGGCCTCGTTGAAGTATAGTCCTTGACGTTAACCCCAAACTCTTGATGAGATTGATCAAGCCTAAATTGCCAGTGAAAGTGGTGGTTTGCCATTTAGGCTTGGCTATTTTCTTTCATTCCTGGCTCCCATTCCTAAAAAGACTGTCTTTGAAAAAGGGAGTTTGAATTTGATTACACAGTGTCCCATGTTTTATATTAATGTTTTTTTATTTGCAGTGCCTCTTGACTTTTGAGGAGAGATTTCACCTTAAACTGAAACCAAACCCCTCTAATTTTTCTAGAAAGAAGCCTATGGTCTGAAAATACAGAAGCAATAAGTTATCTGTAGTAATAACTTATCAGTATATTTAAATTACAGTGAACACTATTTTATTTCACATTGATATCGAAAATGTCTTGTTACTAGCAGATACATTTTAAAATTCATCTAATGAGTTTGGAAAGTTAGTAAGAATAATCCACTGCTAAATATTTTTGCAGGTAGTTAGAGGGAGGTGAAATACTGTTTATATTTTCTGTGGTAATCAACGTGATAAACAGCTGGGAGTGTTACTCCTGGAAACTTCCTTTGTAGATTAAAAAAAGTTACAGCAAAGCTGGTGGCAGCCTGAGGTAGCCAGTGTTGTCATGTTGGCCTTTCCCTGGGAAGGGCTGTGCTTTCTGGAGAAAATACTTGAGTGTAGAAATGGATCTATAATTCCTTAATAAATATGTTATTCTTGACAGTCTCAGGACAAAATGGATCATGTGGTTGACGGGCTGTATGATTGTGTCGTAAATATTCTGTGATTTATGAGGCTGGAAGTACGGATGCCACCTGATGATCCTACTACAGAAGTTCTGGTGCTTTATCAGGTCCATGTAATTGCGACAGCGTGATTTGATAAACCAAACCCCTTCTGCTTTCTCGATGCTAAATGTTTTATTTACTGTTCTTTTGTCCCCACTAACCCTCAAAGAATGAGTGCTAGTCTTGAATGGCTCTGATTGCTCCTGTTTAGGTCAGCCCTTGAACTGAGGTGGTGGTAGGGAGTCGATAGACTATATGGTTTGGAGTTGGATGAGTTAATGAAATTTTATCAGGTATACTGGGAATAATGAGGCTCCCTGGCCAAATCTGAAAGTGCCCTAGAAGTGAAGGTTATGACTCCCATTGACAGTCTTTTGAACTGTTTGGCTCCTTTAGTTGTTCATTACTAAAACCCTCCTAAGTCCTTGTATGTTGTTTAACCTGCCTTGAAATGTGAATTGCCTGTCAAAGGATTTTGAGTAATACAGTGAAAAATGTTATGAATTTATTGCATCTTCTCAAGAGTTCTTCCTAAATGTTGGTAAACTGCTGCTCAATAGCTAGCTCCTGCAGTTGGTCACCTTTGGTGATGGACAGCAGATTGCTCCACTGCGCAGGTAAGGTGTGTGCTCCCTTCTGCAAGTCAAAAAGACTTCTGTGATGATGCCAGTGTTAATAAAATATTTATAAACTACTATATGTGGAGAGGACATTTTAAAAACATAAAGGCACATATCCTGGCCTGAGGAATTATGTTTGTTTTTCCTGTGTGTTTATGTGGGTGTTATAAAATAATCTAAATTAAAGTTGACTTTCTGAGCTGGAATAGAAGTACGTGATGAACAAATAAACACCTAGAGGTTGCACACAGGACAGTATGTAAAAAAGTACAAAGCTATAAAAGATAAAGGAGAGCTTCGGATCCAAAGATGAAGAGCAGCATGAGAAATACAGAAATATGCCTCTAGTAATGCTGGTATACTTGACAAGCAGATCTGAAAGGTACAACACATCGGTGTTTCTGACTGCTGCTGCAGCTTCTCAGTTTCAGTGTTGCTTTTAATTTTACTATCTGTACATCTAATTCCTTACAAAAGAAGGATGTTTAGTCTTGTGAGACCAATGTCTGTAGACATGTAACTGCAAACATAGTTATGCATATTTTAAAATCTTTTTAGGAACACAGTGAGAGACTATAATGCAAAACACAGAAAGCTGTATCTTAACACTTTGAAGATGTAAGACTTAAATAATTTGTCCAGCTGTTGCTAGGGAACCTATGAAGAGTGAATGAAAAAAATATTTTTAATTATTTCACAGGCCATCCTAAGTAGATGATTAAAACCAAAATCAGACTGGAGTACTGGATGCAGGTATATGTGTGCTAATTCTAGTAAATTGAGAAAGTTACTTATTCCTGGTATTCCCCAAACAGCCCTCTAAGTCTGTAGTTAATTATTAAAAATTAGAGGGGAAGAAAAGTTTGGAGTTGTCTGGTGTCAGTCTCCAAATCTGTGTAGGGTTACTCAAATGTAATGTGAGTAGGTTACATTTGGGAAAAAAAAAAAAAAAGAAAAAAAAAAAAAGAAAGGTCAGACAGGAGAAGGTTTTCTTGTCATAAAACCCTAACTATTTTTCCTGTAAAACAATACAGCTGAATTAACTCGTTTCACTCATATTACTATCTAGTAAAGCATTTATAAAATAATTTTAAGAGTTGAAAAATAGTTCTGTAGTTTTAGTGTTTAGACTGTGAGCCAGACAAATGCAGTTGACAATATACAGTCATGCCTACAGCAGATTGTGGATGTACCTGTTCCATATTACAGGCTTTTGCAAAAAAGCTTCTGACAAGTGGCATCGGACAAAAAATGCTGCATGTACCAGGGACTATGGGAAGTTTCACAGTGATAACAACAGTTATGTCTTCTTCCTCCCTCTTTAGTACCATCTTGATCCATAGTAGCCTGAACTGGTAAAACACTTAAGATGACACCCAAATCTAAAAATCTTTGATTTCCTACTTTCTTGCAGCAGCCAGCAGCCAGCTTTGCACATGTAATGCTGGTTCACAGTTACCCAGTATTTATGAAGCTACACATGAAGCAGTCTTCATGTTCACAGCTAAAGTGCTGGAAATGCTCCAGTCCTGTAGCTGGATGTCCTCTGGTATGGTCACAGGCTTTGAAAGAAATCAGGAATGTTTGTTTAAAGGTGGTGTGGGCAAAGCAAAAGAAGGTGGTGCAAGAGGGACCTCCTGCTAATGTAAGGCTAGGGATGATAAAGTGCAGCCGAGAAGAAACACATAATTTAGGAAAGTGGTTTCAGTATTAATTTACCTTTGCAGTGTGTATACATTCAGTAGACAAAAGATAATGAGAGGGGTTCTTTGGTATAGTATATTGTTACAGAAAAGACCTTTGCTTCTCCTAAGGGTTGCATACTTTAGTGAGCACCCACTTCTGTTTAGCACAGACATGGGAAATTCTCACTAATTCAGGGTACAGGTGAAAAACTAATTGAGGACAATTAAGGGAAACCTAACCTGTGACAGTGTCAAATATGCCTCAGGCTTTCTAAAACTTTTATTTTGAAGCAATCCAACAGTGCTGTAAAGGGAAGCAAGAAACTAGATTAAAGAGACAAATAGTGTAATTTGGCAAATAGTTGCTGTGTATTTTGCATCTTCAAAGCAGAAATGTTTTAATATTCTTTTCACCTTCATGATTCAGTTATGGATGTCAGCTAAACGTAAAGCCAGTTCTTTTAGCATGGCCATGACTTTTTTTGAATTTTTGATTTTCCTGTCCAGTAGCATATTTAAAGAATTAACTCAAGAAGGGTGACCACTGAATTCTCAGTGTTTGTAATTGAATGTGTTAACTTTATTGTATTGTGTGTGTGTATGCATAGATCTATGTATATATTGAAGCTTGGAAGGCAGAGTTAATATCTTTGTCCTTAGAACAGGCAACTGGGCATCACCTGCATGTATTGAAACACAGAAGCAGGTTGATTTAAAAAATACCACCAACAACACACAAAAAACCCAATCAACAACAACAAAACCCCAACCAACAACAAACAAATAAAAAGAAAAAAAAAAAGGGAAAAAAAAGGCAAACAGCAAACCATTTTGATTCAAATATGGAATGAAATTAGAAGAGGAATTTTCAGAGTTACTAGTCTAATTGTACTCTTGATCCACTTCCAGGCTTATTTGGTGTCAGCCTTACACTCTTGTCATGTCTTTTTGTACGGAACCATGAAATTCACTGTCCCCTACTTAGAGCCTGCATATGGTCTGTCATGTAATGACTGCAGTTACCTCAGCAAGACTAACTTTATATGCAACACCTGTGATTCCTGTGATTTACTCTTTGGGAGCAATGACCTAACAACTAAACTCTGAAAAATATTTTTTTTGAGCAATGAATATGAAAGCATCTGAAACAAAAAAAAAAGCTGTCTATATATGTTGTTTTTTTTTTCTGCTTAGGAATTTAGTAGCTCCTCTAATGTTTAGCTGATAAAGGATTCCTCCAAAAACTTTCCATTACTGTGTTTCTTTGGAGTAGCCCACTGGCCATTGATACAAGCTTATCCAAAAAAGACAAGAGGTTTTTCATCCTTTTTTGGCAGCCTAAGTGACCTGAAGAAGCTTATGTGCCCCAAAAAGATAGATATTTTTTTTTGTGCCTCAAAGTTTAGTATTTTTATTATTGTTATTACCATTATTTTCCTTTTTCTTTCTTCTTTTCCCTGGTTATATTGATTTGATTTAGTGAATGATAGTACTTACAGATTTGGCCCCACAGGGTACCGTGGCTGGAGTCCAGACCAACACCTTCTGTTGGTGAGAGAACCTCACATCCTGATTACAAAGTTGGGGGAAATTCTGAAAGCAACATGAAAAACAGGATGAAGAACATGCTGCTGTTCTGCTTCTTCATCTGATCGTCCTCTCTTAGCTGTTCCTTGGTGTGTGCATTGTAAAAATAATGTGCTTGCCTGTTGACAATTAACTATGATGGTTTGTGAAGGGTGTCTTACATGAGATATGGTACTGAGTGAAGTAGGAATACATCAAATGGGTGGAGAACTTGTG
This sequence comes from Chloroceryle amazona, assembly GCA_027560015.1. Taxonomy (NCBI): domain Eukaryota; kingdom Metazoa; phylum Chordata; class Aves; order Coraciiformes; family Cerylidae; genus Chloroceryle; species Chloroceryle amazona. The sequence continues at coordinate 14,005 of JANHFX010027334.1, forward strand.
CTTTGGGAAAGATGAGGTTAATGTACTGGATCCAGGGCACTGGGTAATGTGAACGGAATGGGACCTGTACTCTTAAGCTAGCAGCTGATATTTTAGATAAACATTTGAAGAGGACAGGCCAGATGTTCCACTTCATGAAAAAATACACTATCTTAAGTATCGAGGTTGTGTTTGAACCCTCTTTCCTCCATAGGCTTAGGGCTGTAAGGATCATATGATAAAAATGCTGTTTTATACAAGTATATGATGTGCCTGACTACTCAGTGGTGCTGCTTGGACCAGGCTTCCCACCTTCTCTTCCTTCAATCCACTGTGTAGCACAGGAAGCTTCACAGCATCTCTCTGAATGGTTTTTCATCCAACATGTAAAAGTGAGAAGCTCGTTCTATAAATTGGTAGAAAAGATAACATTCAGTGACGTGATTTAACCCATGAGTTACGCTGTGACATTCCTTCAGTGAAGATGTTGAGTTGTCCTTACATAGTAGTCAAGGTTTTATCCCTTATGTTTGAAGTTTCAGTTCCAATAAACTGTCATTTTCCATCTCACAGACATTCCGCCTCTTAATATTCTGTATTTGTAATTTAGAGTCCAAGAATTACACTGCCTGAAGTGGTTGGGATATGGGTATTTCCTAGTGGCAGAATTATCCTCTCTCTCTTTTTTGTTGTTGTTGTTGCAGTTTGTAAAATTAAGTAAATTTCATCGGTCTTTTGGGCATTTATGTAAGTGATGTTCAAATACAGTGTCTGCTGGAGGTTAGCAGACTTGTAATGGTATACTCTTTTCTGAATTTCTATTTCTTCAAGTAAGTGGAGATGTTATTGTACAGCAGCATCCTACCCTTCTGTTGGATGCTGTGTGGAAGGAGGTACTTGAGGTGACTAAAAAATCCAAACCCTTCTGAATGTCCCTAGTGTAGTATGACCCAATATGATGTAGGAGTTTCAATTACGTGACTGAAATGGTAAGAATGTGCAACATGCTATATCATTTCTCTTTGTGCAGTTCCTCCAACATTTTAAGATTTTTCCATCCAAAATAAAGTAATGTGGTACCAACTTAGATGATTTGCTACTTGAGTTGTACTAAAGCATCACAGTTCCTATGTTTTCTCTATAGTTGACAAGAACTAGTTCTGCTGGCCTTCTTTGCTCTTCTGAGTGTGGAAGGCTATTAAATATAGGTGGATTGTTCTTTTCTATATACTTCCTGCTCACAAAAGTAAAAACAGACGAACGATGTGCATGTGTCTACCTGCAAAAGAAAACAAAGCTGGCTTATAAAGTTCTGGGTTTGCTCATTTGACTACGTCACCATAAGTTTGAACAATAAGTTAGTAAGAAAGATTACAGCCTGGGTCTGGAAAGCTTGTTGGCTAAAAGGTTAGTTTAAAATACCTACAGCCTTCCAGTTTCTGCAGCAGGTGTCAGCAGCTTTCTAGAGGAGCATCCCACTTGAGGGGGAGAGTTAACCTCTGCAGAAGGCACCGGGAGCAGTTATTTACTTGTCTTGGTCATTTTCCTTTCTCTGAAGAGCTTGCAAGTGCCATAGGTCATCCTACAGGGCAGGAGTACTGTGTGTACAACAAATGTGTTGTAACCATTTCACATTGACACCGTGGGTAGGAACTGTGTGTTTTGGTGGTTCAGCAAGCAGAGAATTGATATTCTCCCACCAGGACTTCATGGTTGGGTTTGCATCCCTGTTCCCCCGCCCCACCCCTCCTCTCAGTGTGTACTGGATGTTGATAAGGGTGAGTCACATCTTTTATTATATTTTGAATACTTTCCTCCCAAATATAGTTTATTTTCTGCAGGGAAGGGAAAGAATTTATGCTGTCCTGCTTCCTTATTTTTATCATAACTCTAGCAACTTCCAGCTGAGGGAGTTCTTGATATTTTTAGCGAGAGATATTTAATTATTTGAGCCATTTTCCATGTATATATTAATATATATATTAACTGGGGGTGTGTGTGGTCCTTGTCAGTTAATGTATTCATGAGCATGCTTGCGAAACTGCCTGCACTTAGAATCTCAACACTTCAGAACTGGGGAAAAGTTTGAGCCCTGGTCTGAAGTATTTGAGTCATCCTCACTACTTCATTCTCTAACCAGTGCTGCTTTAGCTCTGCTCTCACTGAATCTTGCTCTTTATTTTAAGAGATGGTGTTTAGTATTAAAAAGTGTATGTAATTGATATTCTGCTTTGACACACTCAGAAGTAACTAAACTGAAAAGAGGAGAGAATCGTAAAATGGGAACTTGCACTACAAAAATACAAATTCTCTGAAATTCTCTTTGTTCCTCTTTTTTTCCAAGTATCTTCTAAGCAGCAGAATTGTCTTATTACTAGTGTTACTGGCTTATTGGTTGTCTGGCTTATTGTCTTAAAAAGTTCTTTAATATTCCAAACACTGAACTTGCTGGCACATCGTTATATACAGAGCATTTTAAAGTTTCTGAAAAACCTTACCCTTCCAGGGAATTTACAGGAATATTACTTTGAAAGAAAATATTAATAATGCTTCCTATTGACCTTTTGCTCTTAAAAACCACTGTAACCTGTGTAACCACAATTTCAGATTCTGCTATTATCAGTTCTTTTCCATTTTCCTAATAAAGTTTCAGAATGAAGATAAAAAACGATCTTGTTGCTTTTGCAGAGCTGCTTGTGTGTCTTGAAAACAGTAATTCATCCGAATAGTAATTCTGGTTAGGTCACTTAGACTAATAACTTCTTTAGGTATCAGACTTCTTTATGCCTTCGGACGTCTTTGAGAGTATTATTGCTATTGTTAAACTTACTGGTTTTACATAGGTTTACTTCAGTGAAATATAGTGATTACAGCAAATCCAGACTCCAGAGGTGTCTCTGCAGGACTTGGGAGGTGGAGATGAGAGGGGCAGATGGTGGAAATCACGCTCAGTTTAAAATGAGAATTAAATGACATTTGTTGTTGGGTATAAATTCTCCCTGCTACCTTTTTCGTGTTATCCCATCCAAGATACTTGTTTATATATGGCAATATATTACAGTGCTCTACTCCTATCAACTTAGCTATTGAATACAATTCTGTGAAGTGGGGAGATGACTTTGAGGCAGCTATGCAGAGTTCTTTAGTTTCCAGTCTGGTCTGTGGTGTAAGCTACAAGTTGCTTGAAGGCTGTCAACAACCACCAGGATATACCCTATTAATTGGGACCAGCTGGATACAAGTATGTATTGGCAAGTTTACAACAGCTCTTTACCACCCAACTATTCCTCTGGGGACCTGGAACCTTCCAGTAGTCTATTTGCAAAAAATATACTTAAAGCTTGCACCTAAACCAGTAGTGTGTTGTTGTTTTTTTAAAGAAGTATTTAGTAGCATTAATATTTAATAATAATAATAAAAACACTACTTTTAAATATTTGCTTAATTCTCTGCTTCTCCCTGAGACTGGGCAGTCACCGCTCCCAATTTAAACATAATCCTCTGTTTCTTTGAGGATACGATCTAATACATATGCAGCAGCTGATTTATTTTTTTTTTCTCAAAGCACGTAGAAAAATGTTTGTTTCTATACTTATTTAACACTGTGTAGATTTCTTTGTTGGTAAGTGTAAACTTTTTTAAGACTTGCCATTTTCAAATTTACTCATGGGGCCTTGTAATGACAGAGGTTCCATGTTGTTCTCCTAGATACCAATTACTTTTTGTGCCTTTTTACATGGAGAGCCACTCTGCATCTTCAAAAATGTAATTTTAGATAAACTGCTGTTGTTATGGACTGTCAGTCTCTGTTCGTCAAGGTAATTTATGGTGCTGAGAAGGTGGGAAGCAACACTATCATCTCAAGTATGTTGTCTGGACTATATTGGGGCTTCTTAGTGGGATTGACAGATTAACTAAATACTAATCTTAAATTTCTTAACATTTAGTGAGAACAGTCAAAATTTCATTACTTTTAACTGTTTTGTAACCAGCTAATATAATTAAACTGTGGCATCTTGGTTGGGAATTCCTTGTCTTTTTTTCTTTGTAGATCCAGTCCAAATAAGTTGGGTTTTTTTGTGTGTTTGTTTGTTTGTTTTTGTTTGGTTTGGTCTTTTTTGTGGTTTTTGTTGTTTTTGTTTGTTTTGTTTTTGTTTTGTTTTGCTTTGTTTGTTTTTGTTTTTTAATTTCCTGTGCAGCTTCTTTTAAAGTGCTGTGTGAGTTGCAGGGACCCTAAAAAACTAAGCAGCGGACTCAATATTTTTTATGATTTGTAAAACCAGTTTTTCCAATGATTATTCTTTAAACATGAAAAGCAATACAGTAAAATAGTTGGAGGAAAGGAAGATGTTACAGAGACACTTCACTGAGTGACTTCATCTCAGTGTACAAAAAGTTTCATAGCCTTGTTTCCAGCTTACATTTGAAATCTCCTATTCTAATAATGACCAGACCAACTCTTGCTTTGCTTATGAGATCTGACAAGGGCAGCATCCATGTGATTTCATTTGTTGCATTCATGGCAGCCCTGGGGAGTGAAATAACTAGAGCAGGAATGAAGCTGTGCTTCCCTGCACAACACAACAGAGCTCTATAGCAACCTGGCCAACTAGGGAAAACAGCAGAGATTTTTAACAGATAAATAGATTAAGTTTTTTGTCTGTGTGTATTTATGTAAACTGCACAGTCACATGCAAGCATCAGCCTAACCCATTATCCGGTGTAGAATAAATGGGAGATAATCACTCATCCTGGTACCAGGCAGGTCAAGCTGAACTGAAGTTTGGGGAACTGCAGCTTTATAAAGCCCATCCAAGTTGCCAAGTGTCCCCAGTTTAAATCTTCAGCTCCAGTCTACTGCTCTTGAGTTTAGTCCTGATGTTGTAAAGTTTGCATCTAGCCATAGAAAAAAAGTTTCTGTGCATTGTTCCCTTTGAATGAAGTATAAAAGGCACCTATATTGGCTAATCTTCCCATTTTATCTGCAAAGAGGAGAGAATGCATGTGAAAGAGAAAATCAACAGTCTCAGGAGCTGCCACTTGGCTCTGAAATACTGTTTTTAGAATTAATACACAAATACTTGGAATAGAAACATTAGGGGAGCCTGTTCTCTGTTTAGGGTAGTGTACTAAATGCTTAAGTTTGAGATTGACATCACAAACACTAGAGTGAGTCTGTGTGTCCTTTGGTTTGGTTTGGTTTTGTGTGTTAGCTTGATTCAGGGATGACGATACCACTTCAGCATATTATTGTCCATGTTATGTTTGAATCCACATAAGTTTTACAGGTCATCTAGGCATAATGTATCAAAAAACACAGCAGACTTGAACAATATATCAAGTCTCTAGCAGAGATCAGTAACTTTCTGAAATAAAAATCATATAATTTCCCAACTTTTTCTGGGGGAAGACTTGACACATCTTGAAATGAGAAGTCATAACATAGTTGCTTTTTTTTTTTCTATTGTTTAAAAAAAAGTTCTTTTATAGATTTTTGAATGAAAAAAACCCAGAAGTTTCCAAACAAGAGGAAAGATCATTGTGATCTGAGGTGAATGATGAGAAATTTCAGCCTCTAGATAGCCTTTACTCTCGAATCCCCTTATATTTATTTCAGTAATTGTTTAAGGATGCATGTAAAGAGAAGTTATTGTTACCTCTTGTATTTTGCTTCTGGAAAAAAAATAAAATACTCGTAATATTTCAATAGTTTAATGAAATTGTCATTGTAGAGGTGTGATGAAATGTATCAAAGAGCAGCAAATGTTGCTTGCCTCTTGAATTTGATGTGAGGTTTTCATGAACAAGCAATGGTTCCTTTTTCCTAAGTCAGTAGGTGAGATGACTAAAATAGATAGTGGTACTGAGGAAACAGCTTTCTCTGGCTTAGCAAGTGGTCCTACCCATGAAATTAAGAGATTACAGGGATTTTTTGCATGTTCAGATTTTTTTTTTTTTAATGTTACATTGGAAAATAATGAAGTATGAGGTTTAGTTTTCTGAGGAATACTTGCATCATCCAGCTTGTCTACAAGTTGTAACAGGGTCATAAGCAAACACAGGACCCCAGGGACAAGCCCCAGGGCTGCCAGAGTACAAACACCAAGCCACCTGCAGCAGTGCAGGAAAAAGCTTTATGGACAGGGCATGAGGAGCTGATCTTCTGTGTTTTGCAGCACTCGGCACAGGTGTGCATAAATGATAAAATGGAGAGCAAAATATAGCAAAAGTTCCAGAAGTTCTTGAGTGTGCTTTGTTTGAACATGAAACACAGAAACTCCTTCCTGCAAAGAAAGGGGCCCTACACCCAGTGCTTGTAAAGTGGCTTGTCCCTGGTATCTCCCTAGTATGTCTGGACGGAGGTGAAGTGGGGGCTAGTCTATAAGTTCCCCTTCATCTCTTTGTCTAGAACATGGTCTCATTACCCTGAAGTTGGCAGTAGGGAGAAGTGGAACATGACCACTTGGATTTGGGGTATGCAGTGTGGAAGTGAACTGGATGTATGCTGCATGTTTTACTGTGAGCAGCTGCAAACATGGGGCTGTCCTGGGACAGATCTTCAGGAATGAGGGTAGGAAGGGTCAGGGTTTGCTTTCCATGCAGCTAAAGTCCCTTATATCTCTGGGTGAGCATCGGGGCTGTACCATGCACCGGTTAAGGTAGTATGGGGCAAATTGTACCCCTCCTTCAAAACTACAACACAAGAAATGTGTGATCTTGGTGATAACAGCTAGGATTATCTTTCTGTGCACTGAGTCTTCAATGTCTGTGTATGGAAATGGTGGTTGTGCAGTGGTATGAGCTTTTGGAGAATATCCCTTTTTTCCTTTGTTGGCCATAACAGAGCTTGCTAGTAAAAACGTGCACTTTTTTTAATGCTTTTTATTATTATTATTATTGGGTTTTTGTTGTTGTTGGGTTTTTTTTGTGATTCTAAGGAGAAAACTAGAAGGTGAAAAGCCCAGTGAAACTTTGATCACCATAAAATCCCAGTACTCCCATGGGGCTTAAATCCAGTCTAATGGCTGATGCCAGTAACAAGCTACTTTGGAAAAAAAATGCTTTATATAAATTATCTTTCTGTTCCATGGCTATTCCACCTACAGGGAAATGTATGGAAATTTGAGAATTCCCATTAGAAATATTTTGTACAGGTAGACTCCATGGGACCACAGATTTCTTTTACTTTCATGATAGCAAGACCTGCGTAACTTCAGCTACTCCCTTTTTCCCCCATTTTCACATTTTTACGATGAAGAGAGACTGAATAGTCTGACAGAAAACGCTGTAGAGATTAACGTGTTTCCAAGTGCATCTCTCCATCTGTTGCAGTTTCTTGATTGATGCAATTATAGGCTTTCCTACGTCTTGTTGTCCTTTATACCATTTTCAAGGTCATAGCATGCTAGGTCTTGGGCCTTTGTCATTTTCTCTGGGGTGCAAGACTGCTGTGTTCCTGGGTTTTACATTGCAGTCCCTTTACCTTTTACTGTGATTATCACAGCAGGGCTTGAGCTTGCTTGGATAGAGTGAGGAATGTGGCACCGTTGAGTAGCCATGTTCTAAAAAGCAAGGACATTATTTAGGTCAGAAGCACTGCAAAGGGAACACATTGCACAACATTGAGCAGCTTTTAACTGTGCTGATCTTGCTGGGGTTGTTTTGAGTTTCACGTTGGACAGATCTTTATCTCAGGTTTGCTGGTTCAGTTACTCTTCCCATACATGAATCTTTTTCCTTACATATGATCATTGTTTTATAGTTTAAGGATATCTTCAGAACCAGTCAGTGCTCTGCACCTTCAAGGACTGATCATCAAAGGACTGGATAGCTGCATAGAAGAGTGCTGGAAAGTTGTATTCATCACCCTGAAGGGTGCTAAAGACCTTTTCAGTGACTTCAAATTCCACGCGATGGAAGGATTACTTCAACTGTGCTGATATGGTAGTCTGTGAATGTAGCAGTGTGCTCTGCATACCTACATATGCTGTATTAGCAATTAATTTGCCTTGGTAGAAGGAGACCAGAAGATGTTGGTAGATGGAGGTTATTGAAGGTCTTGCAGCCCACCTTTGTCAGGACTCTAGTGCTGTGTTCTTACCTGCTGCTGTAACCACTGTGTCTGCTCTTCCATCTCCCACCTGGCCCAAGGATCTTAAATGCTATATAATGTTGTGTGTCATCTTGTGGTCAGTGTCTGTACTTCCCTTATATTTTCTATTACTTGACTGTACATGAGTATTGTCTCTTACGTTTGCTCAGTTTTCCTCTTTCCTCACATATCTTACAAATCAATGATTTGTCTGTCTTAATTTATGAGCCTTAGACTTCTTTTCTCTTTTATTCAAATTACGTAGTGGTTCCTCCTTTGTCACCATCCTGTGAATTTCATATGGGTGAGAATTGCTGTTTGTCCTTTTGTGTTAAGTGAGGTAGTACACAGAAGGCATAATTTAGGTCTGAAAAAGACACTTTATTTAAGATGGGCATTTATCACATTTACAAAGAGCAGCCTTGACTGTGATTTATATTTTTTCATTGACTTAAAATAGATGAGTAATTTTGAGCTGAACGAATTAATTTTACACTGTGAGACTTTGTTTTTGTATTTTATTTTCCCTTGGTGAAGTGTCTCTTTCCTGAACAAATCCAGACTGCTGGGAGCAAGGAATTGAGAGGCCATGATGCTTTCTTCCTGGTATCTGGGTTGTTTTTTTCTGCATGTGGTCTAACCACAGTTGGTTGTTCTCTAACAGAACATGCTTTCAAAGATGGGCAACACAAGTGACACATGCACCACTGATATTTGGGTTTGTCATTCCAACAATTCACTTAGGTCACATTAGATCTACAGTATTGTTCAGAAAAGATGTCTTTTGTAAGAAAAAATCTGAGTTTAAGAAGAAAAAACAACCAAAACACAAATTTAAGGACTGTTACAAAGCTGTGATTGATTATTCACTTACTGACTTGGAGAAAAATCCCAGGGAACAGAGATACAAGTGAACTTGAAAATTTAGAATTGAATACTGTTCCTTTTGTCTTGACATTGAGGAACTTTGCTTGCATTTTGCTATGTTGTAAGTATTGCTTTAACTTTAATGCTGTTCTTATGTGAGAAGAAAAACTTTCACAGTAATAGTATGACAGTGCCAGGAGGAGTCACAGAATACTTTGTACATACAAACAAATAACTGGTTTTAATACTGAAATATATATAGAATGTCAGCTACTATGGAAGTGAAGATTGACTCTCGGTTAACATATGATACTATTTCCAAAGTCAATGTTTAAAACAATGGCAAAATAGACAGTTACCCTAATTTTTTGCTCCCTGTTGAGCAAACAAGAGGACCCAGGCAGCTTCATCTGAGATGAACTCAGTACAAAGAGTACTTTCCAACATTCTCAAACCTGTATGTGATGGGAGAAGTAGGAGAGTGGTTGTGCAGGCTTTTCAGCATCCAGTGTTATCTGCATGTCCGAACCCCAGTGCTGACCTACTGGCTTTGGAGATTATTAGTGTCAACCGTGAGTCATCTAGAGAAGCAGGAAAGATATCTCAAACAATATGGAGGAAAACAAAAGCTGATCATAGTCCAGTGTTGGGGCAATGAAAATGGATATGAGTTTTATAAATAACATATGGGTATCAACCTGGTATCTTAGCTGTTTACCGAAAAGAGCATATGCAGATCACAGAGCGGGGGAGTGGGGTTTTCAGAAGAATTTGTCATATGGACAAGCTGCTTCCAGGAATTTGGTATTAAAATTTACCCTTGGTTTGTTGGTGATGGGATATACCAAGGCAGCCCACCTGGATAGCACCTCCTGTGCTCACAGAAACAGGTAGTTAGGTGGCCAAGGTGAAAAGCTAAATTTATCTAATACTTGCATGACAGAGTTATGAATATCTTCCTTTATTGTATCTAACTAAAGTTGCTTACAGTGTCAATGTAACAGATCCACAGAAGTTTTTTGGGAAATCCACTGCATATTACTGACTCCTGAGATAAATGATAGGATATGCGATTTGATTGTATTTTTGTACCACAAAATGTGTATAGCTGTTAAGAACTTTATAAGTAGGGTTTACTATTTAGTACAGCAGTTAAAATACTCTTTTGTTCTAGAACTAAAGGCCAGTCCCGTCATGCTTTATAGTAAGGGTACATTTATAAATTGTTTATAGAGGGCTAGTAAATAATTAATGTCTGTTATTAAATAGGTTACAGGCATGAAGAGTGCCTATTATATGTGTCAGTAAGTACAACAGTAGAAGGTGTTAAAGACAGTGTTTTGTCTAACTGCTGCTCTAAAATCCATAACAAATGACCCTTTGTTAAAATGTATATTAAACAATTAATTTACCTAATACAGCTTTATAAATACTTTACATTTAATACTAAATATAATCCCAGGCTGTGATTCTAGCCCTCTAGTAAAACCCTGCTGAGGAGGGAATGAAGCAAGGTTGGCTTCTTGAGGTGACAGTTAAATCCAGAGCTGTGAATGTCTGGTGCTGTGCTTACAAGCTGTCTTCTTGTAACATACTAATAAAAGTAAATTTAAAAAACTAATCATTATATTTTCTAAGTACACATGGGACCAAGTTGAGCATCAGTAATTTTGAAGATAGAGTATTGTAACTTGAGTAAAAGATTTGGAGTCAAATGTAATTTTGAGTCAGGTTGAGAGTAAAATGTGATCTTCCTAACAAAAATGAATTTCTGTTTTTAAATGGCCAGTTATGTTTTGTTTATTTTTTGCTTGCATTTCATGCAGATTTTTGTGTACGTGTGCTCTTAGATTTCTTTCCATTTTTTTCCTATTCTTTCAAGGAGGGAAACTTTGGCAGATACATTTCACGTCATACTAAATATGACAGAGATAGGAAGCTTTTTTTTTAGTGGTTATAGGAGAGGTGGCTCTTTGTGGTGTTCCTTTCGAAATTTTTTTTTTCTTTAATGGTGTTTTTTTTCATTTCATTCATAGTCTGTCCTTTGTTTTAGTGTGTCTGCTAAGAGTGAGACAGATCTGAAGGATATTCATTCAACATTTAGCCTTTTGGGATGCCCTTTTCTAGTGTGTGTTCAGGAGGAGGTTTCCAGCAGCTGTTCAGTGGAAGAGGGTATTTGAGCCTCTTCTCTGATGAAGTCCCACTGCTGTCTCTTCTCAGCTTGACTTTTCTTCTTGGAATGGCTCTGTATTTCATATGCAGTGGAATAGATGTATGAAAGTAGAACCCAAGTCCAAATGATTGGCTCTGGTGTGGAGGAGTGGGATGCTGAAAATGCTGTATGTGATGAAGTAAGGGGAAAGATGGTGCAAATACATTCCTTGGAAACAGATTATAAAATGACAGAGATGTTGGTTAGAGGGGCCACATGGAGGTCATGGGGTCCAGAAGCTCTCCTTGAAGTTTGTCCACCATGAACTAGTAGAGCAGGTCAGCCATGGTTTTATCTAGCTTGTCTTGAAAACCTCCTGTGATAGAGGTTCCCCAGCCTCCTCAGATATCAGTGCTGTTTTGCCCAAGTGTATGTTACATGAGTTGAAGAAAACTGAGGGTACATAACTCACTCCAGAGACAAGCTGGGCAGAGATTTTAGAGTGGACATCTTTCCGTCAGTCACTTGTGTTCAGTCTCAAGTATTTGTCGTTTATATGGGACCCAGGATAAGAAACTGAAAATAACATGGACAATATTTGTATGTCAGGTCGGAGATCACTTTGTGCAGAGTTTGGTTTCTTCCATACGTTGTTGAATCTTTCTGAAATTTATTGGTGAAAAAGAGGCATTTTTGTTGTTAACCATGCTCTCACATGATTCATAGTAACTTCTCATCCAAACAATGACGATCTTTACAGTCTTTTCTGCAACCATGATTTGACTGTCATTCTACCACAGAAATGCAGTGCTTTGTAAGCCAACTGATTTAAGCTGGTTTTAGTGAGAACTGAACTATATTTTAAATTTTATTTAATTTCAAAGGAACAGTTAATACAGAAACAAGAGAATCACAAGTGTTAAATTTTCACTTTAATGCTGTTCATTGGAAGTATAATGCAATTTTCTTCAATCAGTTTTCACAGCTATTCACAAACTTGAATTACCATTTATGTGGAAAAAGCATATACATGCTGAAAGAGTGTATAGTTTGGTGCATAGTCTTAATTTATCCTTTATAAGCTTCATGTTACTAAATTGTAATTTCATAATAATTTGATCATTATCCACTATTAAACCAAAGTGGTTGCATATGAAAAATTTTGATGTTTCCAAACTTTCTTTTCCTGTATAAAACATGAAACAGGGAAGTGTAAACTGATTTATTTAGGTAAGCTGGTAAAAATAAGTACATAGATTGATAGAAAAAGAATCTAATTGGCCTGTTTTCATCAGCTAGTGCATGAACCATCTTGCACAGTATCTTTGGAGGAGGAGTCTTAAAACTTAACCCCCCGCCTTTCCCACCCCTAGTAATAACTAACATTTCATCACAATTTTAGTAGAGATAATGCTGAGAGGCTGGGGAAGACACATTCATAAAAACTGTCTTCATTCCCTTGCTTCTGCAGGTAGAATTCTTGGTTAGCATAAGGTTCAGCAAGACAGATTTCTTGCTCTCTGCTGGTTGTAGCTCAAATGCTGAGCAGACTACTGCTTCTTAGAGAGGAATCTGCTCTTAAGACCGGAGTAATTCAAAATTAATTTCTTTCTTCCTGGTAACAAACAGAGAAAATGAAGAAAGGATGATGAAGGTAATGAATGAAGCATGGAATAGCAGCATAACTGTTGCAATATGTGTGTGTGTGGCTTTGTGGTTTGAGATCAGATCTATTTAATACCATATAAGTAAGTCAATTTCCAATAGTGTGTAAACAGCCTCTTAAATACAAATGTTTGATGAATATTAATATTCATATTTGACTGAGAAATGGAAAACATGTTAAAGTTGTGGAAGTCTTTTTAATCAACTTTTCTCTGTTCTCAAGCAGTTTGATAAGAATTCTTTAAAATGCCACTGAGATTAAAAATGCTGCTCAGGCAGTAGTTAGAACCTGAGCAATAGGCAAAGTGGTGTTGATACTCTGTAAAAACATTTTTGAGTACATTTTGAAGTTTAATATTTTTTGTGTTATTACAGAGAATGTTTAGGTAAAATACTTTATCACTGATCATATTTCAGAAAATGTTCTGAAATACTTCCTACTAAAGTTCGTGAAGAGAGCTCACCAGCATTTTTAAGTTGTAAACCTTTGAGCTCATTAAGACAGCTTCATTGTCTTTTTTTCCTTTTGGGCACAAGCTGACAGTTTTAAGTAGTTTTATTTGCTAGGCTTGGTATGACACTGATGGTAATCCCCAAGAGTACTGGTGATGTCAGTCGCTCTCATAGCTGGGGTGAGGTGTGGACTCATTCAGCTATATTAATAAGTGTGCAGTGATGGGTTTTTTTGGTTGGGTTTGTTTTTTTTTTTTTTTTCAGTGCCAACTCCTGGCATCTTAAAACCTGTCTATGGCTTGCTGAAGTCTCCCATTTGAGTGTTTTCTGTTCTGCTACAACAACAGCATCTTGGTAATATCACATAGACTTACTTATATTTTGTATTTCCTGACTTGCCAGCTTATGAAGTACCAGTGAAGTTAAAAACGGAATCCAGGATGGATTGTCATATTCTAATGATATGTATTTAAAAAATTGAGAAAATAGAATTTTCTAGTGCAAGACAACTTCTGAATTTAATATGTACTGTACAGAAACATATTTGTAATTGGTGAGAGTAAAACAACCAGTCTGAATTGTGTAACACACATGATAGAACTGCAGTCTTTTTGATGCCTAAGTCCTTTAAATTTGGATTTAGAAATAAGAAGCCCTCAGCCACAGATTGTATGATAAGGGGTTTGTTTTTTTCCCCTGTTCTAATTATGAAGAAGTAAAATACTGTATCAATTTTTCCAGCAAACATCAGTCATCAGTATGGAATCAAATAATTTTCATCCCTTTATTCCAGAATCTGGCTTCTTCCTTTCAAAGACCAGGAAGTAGAAGCAATTTGGAGAGTTGACATTAAAAGTCAAGTTGACATTAAAAGTTGACATTAAGTTGGGTAGTGTAGCTTCATGACTGCAAGATATTATTGTTGCTGTGAGTGGTGGGTTTTTTTGTTGTTGTTTGTTTTGTTTTGTTGTTTTGTTTTTGTTTTGTTTGTGTTTTTTGTGTGTGTTGGGTCCCCCCACCCTTTTTTTTTTCCATGGAGGATGTCTTCGTTATCTGGATTTTCAGCTATTTTCCTTGTGTTGATGAAATTCTGTCTGTTTGGAAAGTATTCTTAATGTAAAAAATATCGTGGGACAATATTGAAACCAGTATTTTTTTCTTAGGACCTCCATTTCAAAAGAAAATACTTCTACTAACTTCCAGTTTGGAGCCTAAGCAAATTATCTGTAAAGGGGTAAAGTATACATATTTGGGCAGTAGACTATTCCCTGGGCAGTTTGAGAGAGGACTTGAAGCTCATAAAACTTGTCATGCATGAACTTGCAGCTTGCAGCTGGGTGCTTGTGCTATCTGGAGTTGTAGCTGAGTGGAAATGTTGAATAAGCTGGGGGTCTTGGCTAATCCTTCTTGGCCGTGATCCAGTTTGGGGAGCAGCAAGACAACACCTCCAGCTGTCTGCTCATCCGATCTCTATCTGCCAAGAGGAGGAATAGCAGGCAAATGCTTAAAGCCTTCCAGCAGGTTAGCCAGATGTGTGAGAATTCAGCAGACAGGTGTAATAGGGCTGGCAGCCACATGGCAGTTGGTAGGTCTGATAATATCAAACTGTGTGCAGTTGGCCTGTGGGTGAAAACTTCAGTGCTTTGAGGGGGAATACTGTTCATGAAGTTTTGCAGGATTACTATATGTGTGCTGAGAATTTTTGTACATACACTTATACCTGTACATGGAAAGACTATCTTTTGGTTGAGGTAGTTACTGTTGCTTTGTTTTTCTCTTTTTAGAGAAATGCCTTGAGTTCTTATACTTCAGTCCCCTGTGCAGACCTTCTCGTCCAGCACGAGTAGCAATCTCAAGGCCAGTGGGTGATTATTCCCAGGGACCAATATCATAGCTGTCTGGTTTGGTAAGGAAACTCAACGCTTCAGGCAGATACTTAGATGTCATGAACTGGACCCCAAATTTTAGAAAGCTGAAATTAATATCATACCCTTGAAAACTGCATTTGCTGGTGGCCTCAGCTCTTTGATGTTACCTGAGCCTGCATCATTCAGTGCACTGTTAAGTGGGCAAGCAGCATTCATGACCTCTGCAGAGAAACTGGCTTAAAAGGAATGAAGGAGCTGCATAAAAGTTCATGTCAGAGTTGACACTGTGTCATCTGCAGCTCCGAAACTGCAAGGCATTCAAAGGCTATGACTCAGCTCCCAAAATAAATACAGGAAAGCCATTCTGAACTGGTGGAGGAGGGGTGTGGGCGTCAGAAGGAGCTTTCTTCTTTTCCCCTCATACCTGCGTCTCCAGCTTTGGCAGAGCAGTGGCATTGGAGAAGTAGTGAACATGCTGCTGACTCACTACTGAGATCCAAGTAGACATGTCCTGCTACCAGCAGGTTGTTCAGTGTCTTTGCATGCTGCACCAAAAGGGACCTCACAGCAGTCACGTGTGGGGATAGGGCTGCCATTGGATGCCTCTCTTGACAGACACCAGGATAATTTACACTGAGGTCAAGGTTTGCTCCCTTTCTAGCAGTGACAGTTTTTCTGTCAGTGAAGGGATTTGCTGTTTTGTGGAGGTAAAAACAAAGCATATACTGAGACTTCAGATATACCTACCTTCTCTTTGCTCTTCACACAGGCATTGAAAAGTGGAATTCTCAGTTCTTTGGTGGTATAGGCATCATTCTTCTGGCTTTAATAAGGTCCCTGCTCACTGCAACTCATTTGGCACTTCAGCCTTTCTGCTTTTGTCACCTGCATTGTTGCCTTATTCCTTAATACTGTTAATGTGGTTTTTGTTGTTGTTGTTGTTGCACCTTCCTGGATTAGAGAGGAATTTTTTGATGCAGCGAGAGTGGCTTCTTACTGTTTTCTGTCTTCCATTGATAATTCTCATTGTTTTGTTATTTGTTTGTCTTGCACTTTTGTTTCTTCCAGCTATGTTTTGGGTTTTTTTTTAGGAAACTCTCTGCCAATTCCCTGAATTTGTTTGACTTCTGAGGTCTGTTTGCTTTAGTCTGATGCTTTCAGAACTTCCTCTCTCCAGAAGAAAATGTTATCATTTCTTAATCAGTCATACAAATTACTTCCCACCATCACTTTTTAGATAGCTACTCAGGGAAATTCATCCTCCATTTTCTCATCCCATATGATTCCTGTAAGATTCATGAGGTGACTTCTTATTGCTTGTCTCTTCATCCTGGTTATCTGCCCTTCTCTCTTGAGACTAATTCTCCATTTCATGATTGATTGCGGCTCCCGAAAGTCTACTGTTTTGTTCTTTTGTGGTAATGTTCATTATTTCAGTTTACCATTGAGATAATTTGCCAGACAGGAGTATTAGTAACGGTCAGTCTTTGACCATTTGGTTCCAACAAGAAACTTGTGGTGAAATTTTACTGTTAAGTCTGAGATGAATTTCATCTAATCTGGTTACTAAATTTAAAAGTCTTCTCTCCAAAACCGTGAGCCTTTTACAGGAGGAGGTCTGTGTGCTAGAAACCACCAGAGCTGTGTGCTGCGCTCTGAACCAAACCCTTCCACTCTTTCTCATTTGTGGGTGACATATGGGTGTGCCAAAAGGCTGGGTGGGATCAGCTCAGTGGCTTTCCAAGGAGATGACTGAAATTGTGTCTGTTACCAGTTGGCAGACCCATCAGCCTGTAGGTACGCTGAGATGCTGACGTATTCCTGTGATAATGTCCCCATTTGTGAAACCTGGAAGGGAGCTCTTCAGCTCATCCTATCAACCTCTGAGTACAGTGTTCTTAAAGAGTATCAAAATGTAACTATGAAATGACCAACATTAATTGTGAGTCGTACAAAGGAGACCAGCAGTGTGAGACCTACAGCCTGTCTATGGTACATGCCGGGATTGTCCTCTTCCATTTCACATTTCAACAAGTGAATTTCTAAACTGTTGCAGTAGCATTGATTCCTGGTAATCTTCAATGTTGTGTATCCACACACCATTCGTAACAAGATATTGAACCTATACTTCCTGAGAAGAGCTGGGAAAGCTACTAGCAGAAACATGGGTCCTCTTTGGAACTGGTTACTCAGAAACACAGTTTTCTTCATATAATGAAAATCAAGTTACATGATGCTTGTTTTGCAGGGCTGATGGGCATTGCAGATCCTGTTGGTGCTGATTGGGGAGCTGCCTGTAAATACTTATGCTTCCTCCTCCTTAGCCATCTCCCGGTGCTGCTGTAAACAGGGAGAAGTTGTTTTTGCTCTGGGGTAGGCAGTTGCTTTAGAAACAGCTGTAATATTTTAAGATAATATTACTCCACTGCTTGGAGCTATTACTACAACAGAGACATGATAACCCCTTGCTGGCATCTGTGCACTGTAAGCTGTTGTGAGTCCAGTTGCTTTTGAAGCTGATCAAAGGTGACCTGTCTGGCTTTGCACTGAACGAAGCTGGCAGCACCTCCAATACTCAGTAGTGGGCTGGAGGGACTCTCCCAGCCACTGTGCGCTGTTTAAGGTGGTAGCCTCTCAAGCCGTTGTAGCTTGAGAAGGTGTCATCTGCTTGTGTTGTAAGCAAGCAGTTCTGGAGCACTGTTTGTAGAGCAGCCTGTGTGTGCTACTAAGGCATTGGTTAGAAGCCAGTCACAGTTTTTCTGTTAGTGTATAAATACAAATGCATTTTTTCTTTGTACATGATTTTAAGACATTTCAGGCACTGGCAGATTTTTCAGATTAACTTTTCCTTTGAGTACAGTGGATGACAGGCAGCAAATGGTGAGCAGTGACACACGGTGTTTGCAGTAACATGGGTCAGCATCAGCCTTGTTTTCTGCACATGCAAGATTTTAAAGCAACCTTCTGTCGTATATAGCAAGTGTTTTAAACCCACAAAAAGAAGTTGTATACTAGCTGCTCAGCCAGGTACCACCTCCCCATAATCTGGTGGCACTTGTGTAGCTTTAATGTTCGCATTTCGTAAAGGACTGCGTCTGTGCTTTGCTCTCTGCTGGTGACTCTCTTTACGATGGCTCCATGCTGCTAGCCCCGCTTACTGCCAGGGCAGGATCCACTGCATTGAACTCATTAACTATAGCAAATTATATACCAGGGAGAAAAAATAGCATGTAGAAACCTGTTACTATCCCATTGAAAGCAGCAGGGAAGACCAAGGTTAGCACCTGTATTTTTATAAAAGTCTCAGCTTGCACTTTAAAATGTATTTTGTGTAACTATTTTTCTAAGCTGCCATTTTGCGTATTTCATAGCTATGGTAAGTTGAATAGTCTATGTGGTTTAAGCCCAAGAAAATACTTAGAGGTTACCTTAAAAATACGTATATTTTCATAAAAATGCCAAGTTTTAGATTTCTAGCCAGCAGGAGAAATTGTCTGTGCAGGCAGAGATGTGTTAGCAGTCCAGGACTGCCAAAATGGGCACTTGTGGTTCTTGCTACTCTTGTGTGGCAGCTCTGAACCTTGGCAGGCTGATTCAACACACTCATCAAGCAGAAAAAATGTTCACTTTTTTTTGTTAATTTTTGAATCCCTGAGCTGAGAAGGGGAGAAAGATCAAAAGCAGGAAGAAGAGGATGTTTTTGGTCCTCGGTGTCAGCGAGTTATTATATAAACTTTATTTTATGGGAAAAAATTGGGCTATTTCAGTGTAAATATCTTGCCTTTGATGAGGGGACCAAAAAGGGGCAAAGGCTACAGACTGACTTTGGACAGCCCTGAGAACTCAACGATAAAGGCGTTTTTACTGCCTATGGTCTCTGTAAGTCACCAGAGCACCCAAAGAGCTTGTTTAGCTTCCTCTGCTAAAGGAAGCGCATCTGTGATGACAAGATTTCTGTCAGCCTTAGGCTGGCTAGTCTGGAGTAAGCCTTTTTCTAGCCCCCTGGGTGCAGGTGAGAAGGAAGGGGACACAATCTTAACACCCACATAGAGACCAAAGAACTGTTTCTAGGCTGGTGACATTAGGCTAGTGGAGGCAAGAAGGTGGCTACAGAAACATGAAATGAGCTAAGCAGAGGCAAGTGGCACCTGGGCAAACTGGAGGTACAGAGCACTAGGAAGCTCCATAAGTGCTGAAAATATGAATTCAGTTAATTTCAGCACATTTCACTCTTTATTTACATCTGTCACTTACTTGCAAATGAAAGTCAGGTGCTCTGAGGATTGCAGCTGCTGATGCATCTGAGATGTTCAACAACTTTCACATAGTATTGTGGGAATAATGCTGTAGCTCTAGTGGCCCAAGAGGACTTGGTTTGTGGGTGGGTATTTGTTACAGAAGCAAGCGTAGTTGGAAAAATAGCGACAAATTTTCAGGTGCATAAGCCTTCTTTCTTGATCATGGTCTAGGAAGCCTGTGAAATTCTGCTGGAAATCTTTTGGAGGAATATATGTAGGGGCAAAAAGGACAAAGACTATTTGAAACCTTACAGGCCATCGAGAAAATCTAACTTTTGATGAAGTATTTGGAGATCAATAGAAATTTTCCCATTCGAGATGGAGTCTACAGAAATGTGCTTTAATTTTGCATACTTTGAATCTGTAGTAGTTTCTACAAGCTGAAACCTGAGACAAAAATGAATATGTGAAATACAGCCAGACTCATATGAAAGTGGGGAATACTCTGGAGTGTTACATCTTAGCCCAAACCCAGGACATCCTTAGCACATGAGGGATATGTAAAACTATGCAATTAAGTGCTTGCGGGATAGACTGCAGACACCACCACAGCAAAACCTGAGCTTTTTCCAAAGATCAGCAGATACCAGATACCTGTTCAGTGTTTAGTTGTATAGTGGTGTTAATATGTTTTCGGAAATATTTACTCTATTGCTTGAAGTCTGTAGGAGGCCAAATAGTAAAAGCATGTGAAATTAGGGCACAAAAAAAAATTGAGAGTTGCAATTGTATGGATAAACTGAAAAACAGGTGGCCATTATTTCCAATACTGTTAGAGTAAAAGGGCACTTATTAGGTGACAACTGTTTTTACAATTTTTTAAAAACTTTTTTTTGAATCTTGCAAATGTTCAAAACTGAACACTTGTAGTTAAGGGGAGGGTGGCCAGACTTTATGAGGCATATTTTCAGGACATCTTGCAAACAGTCAAGTGGAATTGAGATTAGAGGTGAATCTGCCTGCCCAGAATTGTGGCAGGAGAAGGCTTCCCCTAGCCGAAAATTGGAAAAAACAAGGAGAAGGATCAGTTTATGCAGAAAGGACCTAATACAAGGCACTGAGGCCACTATTCATTATAACACTGGGTATAAGCCCCAGATATTTAGATGCAGCCAAGGAGAATGGTTTCCGCTGTCTGCAGAATGAGGACAAAACGAATGCATATGAGTAATGTTGAATACATATGTTTTTAAGATGCCTGTGTTTTCAGGGCTGTGGAAGGAGCTCTCAGAAAAGGCAATTCACATAGCCAAACAAACATCGACCATCCCCTTTGGGATGTACTGTTTCCTCAGATGAGTGTTTGGGTTTCATTTAATACCCAGCTGTTCCTAAGAAAACTGATCATCCTGTTGATAGGATACAGAACACTAACATTAAGATAGATCATGTTTTGAGCTGGAAACAAACCCAGTAGACTGGCATGATTAGAAGCTCTTGAAAAGAGCAGTCTGCTGGCCTCAAGCTAAACAAACCAAAATATAAATTATGTGTAGGTGAAGTAGCAGGTGCAGGAGAGCTGATGTGCCAGGGGTGTGTGTGGAGATAAATCACTGTAACGTCGAGGTCATTATTAACATACCTGTCTAAGCAAATGAAAAAAAACAAACAAACAACAAACCCACATTTTTGGGTATGGCTTGAGTTTGAAGCTGGATCCAAACTGGTCCTACCACTATTTGGGGAAGTTGAGTTGAGATGTGCACCAGTGATTCTGTTGGTTTCAGCTTGGTGCAGCAAGGTACTTCTGCACCCAGCATGGCCCTTGTGGACTTCTGTCCCAGTCCTCTCTTATCACTGATAATTGAGAGCAGACTGAACCACCTAAATTTCTCAGATAACAATTATAGGAGAAGATTTTATGTATGTACAAAATATTTAAAAATAAAGATACTGGGAAAAATTATGTTAATGTATAAATGTATGGGGAAGGAGAAAGAGAGTAAAATGTCAGTATGACCAAATAGGGCAGAAAAAATGGTTTGACATACATGTCTGTTAAAAACATGAAACTTTCTAAAAAAATCTATTTGCCATTGTTAGTTGAAACTTAACCAGCTTGCCATGAAGAAGCAAAAGCATTTTAAAGTACTGTATTAAAAAAAAGGATATTTCAAGAAACTCCAGTTTTGAGGTGTTTTGAGCTGTTGTATTGTATGTAAAACATGGATTCAGTGTTAATTCTTATTTCAGATAGTGAGGTTTATATTTTGGATGTTAAATGAATGAGATTCCTAGGATTCACTGGATTTGAAATTAAGTTTATGTACCTTGTTGGAAACAAAAAAATCTTGTTTCTCTGTGTAGGTCAGAGTAGTGATTTTTGGAATACTGCAATTCTCCTGAAACACAGAGAAGAACACTTAAGATCTTTTCTATAGAGCTACTTTCAAATATTGCTCAGCTGTTTGTCATACACAGAACTTTCCATACAATACTGTTTAAATAAAAGTCATAACTATCGGGCTGGACATGTGTTGGGAATGCTCAGATTTGCAACAGATTTTTTTAAAGACCCAGCATCAGATGTTAACAGGTTAATATCTTTTGCTGGCAGAAGGGTTGGAAGCATTTAGGTACATTTCTGTGATGTGGAGTTGTTCACCACCATAGATACTGCGGTGCAGAGGCAGCATTAGCTTCCCACATTGGTGAGCTGACTGGTGGTTCTGCACAAGTGAGGTGCAGTACCTGAACTGTGCTCTGAGGCACAACCAAAGCCAGGGAGCACCCTCCAGGCTCTTGCTCCATCACACTGGTTTTATAACTTTCTGGATAATGGTTACACACCACTGTACCCTCAATTAAATGACAGGATGTCAGCAACTGTACTTTTTCTCAACTGCATGAAGCTATGCTCTGGCAGGTTTACCAGGCAGCTTTCAAGAGAAGGCAGAATGGAATTTATTGCAATTCCTTACTTCTCTAAGCCCGGCTTTGGAACTTCACAAAAAAATGTGGTCACAGAAAAATGTGGCCATTCTCCTTTTGTCTCTCATTTCCTTATAAATAATGGTTAATTCCTTAGAAATAATGGCTTGAAGTTCAGTCTTAGATTGAGACACAGAAAATTTCTCAGTATGTGTCTCCTTATGGAGTGAAACAAAGATACTACTGGTTTACTTTTTATGGACAAATTATTTCCCAAAAGACTTTGTGATAGTAACTTGAACCTTTCTTCTGTAGGCATATGTACCTCGGAACAGGCAGCTGAGTATACTACATGCAGTCAATGAAGCTTGCTGGTTTGGCTCAGGGAGGGCGACTCAGAGAACCTAAGCTAGATAAAAAAAAAACAAAACAGATAAGGTGAACATTCTTCTTATGCTTTCAGATTGCTTTTTATGGGAAGAGGTGTTGTATTAATCTTTTGACTTGGAATTGGGGGAGTTTACCATCTAGTTTTCATCAATGGGGAAATACTGCTGCAAGGCTTTGATTTAAGTTCTCATTAAGCATCTCTCTCTAATTGCGTCTTCCCACCTTAACATGTAAGAATGTAATTTCCACAGGACAGTTAGAGTGATTACTATTTATTTTCTGGTAATATTTTGGTAACTCATTGACTAGAACCCCATACGTGGTTCTTTATTTGGTGTTCAGTGGATAGTTGTAGGACATAGAGAAGCCTTGTCCAATTAGAGCAGAAAATTCAGACAAAACATGCCAGCTTATCAAAATTAGCACTGTAGCAATAAAAGCTAGACAGTAATTTTTTTTTTTCTTCCCCAATAATAGAGCAAATGTATCACTATGCCGTAGATGAATGTGCACTCTAATTGTCTTGTCAGAGGGGGGGAACTCTGGCCTATGGGCATGTCTTTAACAAAAAATTACTTCAGCATTGTCATAAATTGATTGGAAATATTTTTTCCTCACATTACTCATGGCATGTCAACAAGTATGCAAATGTGAAAATTGAACATATGTCTCCTTGCTGCTTTTACACGGTTTCTCACACCAGTTTAATGAGTAAAAACAGTCTTCTAAAGTGCCACTTCAAACCCAAATCCTTCAGTATTGAAGACCACCTCATTACTACTTTCTTAGTCTTCTGCCGAGATGTTGAATAGTTTATTAATTTGTTAATTTTACACACTTGAACTGTAACCTTACACTTAGTTAAAATTCACGTATCTGGTAATCCACAGTGTTGCATCTTTTTGGGTTTCTTTCCTGTCTTTCCTCAGAATATCAGTTTCCATTGATTCTTTTGCTGCAACTAATGCAATAAAACATTACTATCTTTTCTTTTGATCTCTGTGGTAAATGCATTTATTTATGAATGAAGCTGTAACATCGTTAACTTCTGTAAAGACATCCTGAAAGCATAGTAACCGGGGATGGACCAGTGATTTGGATCTAATAAGACCCAATCAGGTTATTTTATGTTGTGCCTTCTGTCTCACATCTGTTCGTGGAAGGTGGTCCCAGCTTTCCTGACACAGAAGCCAGGCAGTCTCCTTGCCAGCATGGCCATCCTCTTGATTTAGCACAGGTGGATCAACTTGGAAGCCTGAAACCTGGAATATTTATTCTTTTCCTGAAATCTGCCATGTTTACACCGTACACCTACTAATAGACACAGTTGTTGCACCATTTCATTTCATTTCATTTCACTGCTCATATGTTTAGACCAAGATGAAATAATGCATGCTAAAGAGCTGGACATGTTGTTATAGTTTTAATAGCACTTAATTAGCACATTCTGCATCAGTCTTAAGTTTAGAAGATGAAAAGGTTTTTTTGCAGTGTTGAAATACCTTGGATTTCTTAGACCAGCAACGATGGGCACAAGATGTTGACTTGTTGCTGGAGCATGGCAGTGTGTGCTGTGTTTTGCAGACAGACTCCAGGAGTCCTGAGATGAGACTCACAAATCTGTCTCGGTATTAAAGCGTTGCACTGTCAATGTGGGTATCACAGTGCAGTATTTGCTAAAGCTTTCAACAGATGGCAGACTTATGAAGGTGGTGTGCCTGCAATAAACTCCTGGGTTTTGTGCTGTTTTGCTTTCCTTTGTGGGGTAGAAAGAATATGATTACAAAAATCCTTTTATCTGGACTTCAGGCTTCATGTTTTGATAAGAACAAAAAAGGGAATCTCGGAAGACAGATGAGATACTTCTAAGTGTTACTGGGTATTCATCTTGGCTGCTGTAAAAAGTGCTTCCTCTCTGCCTTTTACCTCTTTCTCAGATCTTAGATTTTGTCTACAACCATTTATTACTTAAAAATTAAATGATAGTTATGATAGTTGAACTGGGAAGAGTTAAGTCAGCAAGATGTGGGTGGTTGGTTTTTT
This sequence comes from Chloroceryle amazona, assembly GCA_027560015.1. Taxonomy (NCBI): domain Eukaryota; kingdom Metazoa; phylum Chordata; class Aves; order Coraciiformes; family Cerylidae; genus Chloroceryle; species Chloroceryle amazona. The sequence continues at coordinate 38,683 of JANHFX010027334.1, forward strand.
TTTTTGGACAGATGCAGTTGTGCTTTTGAGTTGAGAGGCTAGAAAGTACATGGTCCTTTCCCTCACAGGGTACTCTGAGGTGATTTGAGGACACACTGTGTCCTCTCTGAGCTGCTTCACGTTGAATGCTGGTTTGTACTGTGCTCCGCTGAAGAACTAAGTGCTTTCTGCTTAGAACAGTGAGCTCTGCATTTGTTGATACAGCACAATCCAAGCTAATAAAGAAATGTTTTGTAAAATAGCAGGTACGACCCTTCTTAAGGTTCAAACCGAAACCAGTCAAATGTTTAAATAGCAATGTTTTTTTTCCTTAATCTGAAGAAAAAAGGACATTTTTGCTTTTGAAATTAGAGATTAAAGTATTGTCTGCATTGTATGTGTCATGCTGACAGGTATCACATCTAATATTGCATAATGTTTTGAACAGTAACAGTAAACTATGTATTTTTGAATATCAATTGTAAAATGTTTCAAGTAAGAATAGTGATGTATCGTGAAGTGCATGCAAAGACATTTTTCTTCTTAACAGCTCAGCTAGCAAATTTGCACACCCTGACTTTCTTTTCTTGAATTGAATTGAAATGTTTTATAGACAATTACCAAGCATTATTATTAAATCATTCTTGTAAATGAGATTTGATTTTGAAAGACTTGAGATGTGCAGACAGACATGAGCCTCTTTGGAGAGTCAGTTGAGGAGTATAAAGTGTTGCTTCTTTTCTAATTCAAATCTAGCCTACACAGCGAGTATCATAGTGAGTATCAATAGGAACTGTTTGTTGTTACTGGTCCCCTGTTCTCAGGCTGCAGCACAGGGCTTCCAGCCCAAGCCGTAGTGGGTTGTTATGCAGGGAATGAAACCTCTTTTTGCAGTGAGATCCTTATTCCAGCTCTTTGGACTTAGAGGTGTGCCTTGGTGCTGAAGATCACTTTTTGGGAACCTTCTTTGGGTGCTGTGATAGTTCTTTTTAGCTCTGTTGCCATCAAAGCTCCTAGATGCCTAAGTCTAAATGAATCTAAAAACCTGTTTCCATTTTGCTTGAGAGATGTGGTTACACTGCATGACACAGATGAATGCTAGGATTATTTTTCCTGATGCAGCCTAAAGTTTGCCTGTTCTTTGAAGGAACATAGGCTATTAAGTGTGCTAACAGCTTGATACGTTCCACATGTAAAGGAATGTAATCTGGGAAAATAATCAGTAGGTTCTGTATGAATATGTCTTATTTACATGGTAGAGAGTGGGCAAATAGAGAGCAGCAATAGGTCAGTTGTTTGCTAACTGAGCACTTGTCCAATTATCATTTAAAATGTTGACATTAAGTAATTTGGGGGTTTAATAATAATGTCATTAACTACAATTTAAGCACCTCTGGTCAGATTGACCTAAATGTCCAGTTTAAGTGTTGTGGTGTAGGTAATAGATTTGACATGTTCAGCATTTAGGGTTTGTTAAAGGCAATATGGTGCACCTCATAATTCTGATAATACTTTGTTTCTAAAGAAGATGAGCAAACAAATTCACACTACTAAATATTGTACTTTTTGTTTATTTTTCAGATTAGCACTGTATGTATATGAATATCTGCTCCATGTAGGAGCACAGAAATCAGCCCAGACGTTTTTATCAGAGGTATGTTTCCCCATCATTTTTTTCCTTAAACAGCTTTCCAGTGTGTGCGAGTGAAATAAATATACGTTGATCTAGAATAAACAGCAGTGACAACCTTGAATATCTGTTTACATTAATCAACATAGAGACTTGATTCTGCAGAGCCGTATTTGCCATATCATTTAACATGCCTTTGCATGACTGTTTTTGCTGTGATATGTTATTTCCATTCTGTGATTTGCTACCACATTGGGGAAGGATTAATCTATTTTCTGTAATAAATGTGCATGTTAGAGAATGCATCAGTGGTACTCTTTTTGATGACCTTCCAACTTATTGGTGATATCTCCAATTGTGAATGATGTGCCCTTCCAAAATACACAGTGATGATGTATTTTGCATCCTACAGTCATACACTTGCAGTTCTTATTCTCTTAAGCGCTGATGATGTCTCTGTGTATTCTTAACCATGCTTCTAAACACTTGACTTCTTTTCATCTGGTGAATCAGTTATGAATACAACCATTTAGGTCCTGTTTCTTAAACACTTTCAACTGCTAATGGAATTTTTACCTTTACACAATATTTTTCACGGTCTTTCAAAGACTTTGTATACATCTTTTGAATATTGAAGTCAGTTACATCTCCTTATATGTGTCCTTGACACCTTAGCATTTTACATTTACTGAGGAACACAAAAATACTGTATGCCAAACATATTGAGGTCTTTTGTATTTAATACTGTTTTAAATATTTCTTTAGTGAGAACACTTAAGATAATAGTAATGCTTGAATAGTGAGAAGTGAGAAAGAAACAGGCAAGATGTTGTGTTAGGAAAATTTGCTGCTTCAATTGATACTCTTCCAAAAGCTAATGAAATTACTATGCTGATGATGACATTTTGGAGGTGCGAGATACAAGGATGAGAACCCAGAGTGTTGTTTGTGGTGTCTGTAAAAAATTCATATAGTACAGATAAGGAAAAGGGGTAGAATTGTAGTAGTATGAATTTATGTTTATAGTAAGGTATGTTTTTAACAATTGTTTTTTCTCTTTAGTAAAGCAATGGAAAAATGATAAAATAAGGGAGAGTATCATCTTAGCTTTCCCCAAACAGCTGTCATTTGTAATTAATACACTGCACAAGATACATTTTGCTCATTTTGATTTTATGATGCATTTGCAGAATGAGCAGTTGGCGGAAGTATAGCGTATGACATTTGGATTTCGAGAAAACATTCAATAAAGTGTCTTGAAATTTAGCTTATAAAACTAATTCTGTCTTGGGTTATAAGGAAGGTCTCAGGTCTGAATGAATATAGTATGAGAATATGTCAGATCTTTCAAATTAAGATTTATACTAGCCAAAAGACGGTATACAGAGTTGTTGTGAGGTATGTGCTAGGCTCCACACAAAGCTGTGAGTTTATTTGCCTCATCCATTAGCAGTGCAGAAGTGTAAATACTGGGCTGACAATACTTGTGAATGGTTCTCTGTTGGAATCAGAAGTAGTTATCATGATATGGAGAAGCCTGGAAAAACTTATATTTGAGTGGCCAGGTTCAGGTTGAGTAAAACTGCACACTACTGCAGCTTGGGGAAAATAAGCTAAAAGCCGCAAGTTAAATGGCAAGTGGTAAAAGCACTTGAGAAGGCTTGTGGGGGTCCTCATCACTGTGTTCCACTACTTAGATGATGGCTACAAAGAGGACAGAGGCTTTCCCTTCATAAGGAGCCACATGGAGAAGACAAGGGGCAGTGGGTGCAAATTGCACAGAGAGGGGTTTCATCTTGACATGTGAAAGAAATACTTATTTTTTTTTACAGTGAGAACAATAATTCACTGAAACTTCCTCAGGGGTGGGTTAGAGTGCCCATCACTGGAGGTTTTCAAGATGCAACTGGACAGGGTGCTAGGTAGTCATCTAGGTTCCCTTTCCCACAAATGTCTGTACCAGATGATCTTTTGAGGTCCTTTCCAACCTGAGGTGTTCTGCGATTCTATGATACTACGAGTCAGTAAGGCCTATAATCCCTCTGCTGTTCTTGCAGTTATGAGGTGAACTGTGCTTTCTGGTCCTTGTTGAGTACAGCTTTCAAAGCTTTCTTGCTATTATCTCTAAAGCACAGGACCTCAAGCTCATCTAGCATTTTCCTGGATCTCTCAATAGCAGAGACCTCTTCAGTTTGTTGTGTCATGGTCTGCAAATGTGCTTCCTTTCAGGAGACATGGCGCAAAGTACTGGGTTGAAGTAACTCAGCAGCAGTTTCATACCAATTCTTCATACAATTGGCAAAATGGCAAGGGGCTAGCACAACTAGCTTTCATCTAACCCATGTCATTGCTTCCGAGGGTTGAATAGAGTCATTCAGATGGGATACGCACTTTCTTTGGTACAAAAGAAGCTGTTCTGCTGTAGAATCTTTCCTTTGGTGTCTCAGCTGCTATGTTTTCATTGAAGAGCTGATCCTTATCCCACATGTTTTCTATACTTGAAGTTAAGTTCTAGCCTTGGAGGAATAATTCCATCAGTCTGGCTGGATGAGGACGGTGGGCATTTCTCAGTTAATCAATCACTGGCTATGAGCTTAATCAATACAGTTGACAATGAGGCATTTTTCTAAAATTAATATCTCTTTATAAATCTTTTTAACTCTCTGAGATCAGACAGATCGACAGCTGCCATGTAAGACAGAAGTATGTATTTTGTGAAAAACAAACCCAAACCCATTTGAACAAGCCCCACTTTCCACATTCCCTTCAGGCTCCTTCTGTGAATGTATTTCTCAAGATGAAGTGTGTCCTGTTAAAAAGGACCAGTGTAGAACCTGCAAAATGGGTAATTTCATTGTCAAGATCTGCTCCGAAGACCATGAATACTGCTTACACATAGCGAGGCTTTTCTACAGAGATGTAATTCTTACTCTTAACTGAATGATTTTTTTCAAATTCAGGATCTATTTTTGTTTGTTTGTTTGTTTTGATTGTATGTTGCATCTCTTTGTTCTATTATTTTGCTTTTGAAATTTCCCTGAAGTACTTTGTATTTCTGGTGATTAACAAAAGCTCTTCAAGCCATTCCCAGCCCATGTGAGGAGGTATCGTGCCTTAGAGGAGGGTATTTGAACGGTGTGCAATATCTTTGTATTAGTTTTGGCATTTATTTATATTTTTCATTTTTATTAATATTCTTATCTTCCAGCACTTAAGCCAGGAGATATAAAAAACAAGATTTTTATAAGTTAGCTGCTGTTAGGTGGGGTGTGTGTGTGTAAGTGCCATGCAGTGGGTTCATTCTGCCAACTTTACCAGTAGAAGTGATAGTCCCTCAAAGTTACCTTGTACAAAAATTTCTAAAAAAAAATAAAATTAATAGTTTTATTCATATAATATATCAAACTTACACCAGGTTACTTTGTATAAGTGCAAAGAACATTTTTAGGTGTATGAATTACATATTATTCTCCTGCAAGCTATTGATAGAACTTGTCTGTGTTTAAATTTCTTAAGAATTGGTTGTGGAAATCAAGTTGTGTTGACAATCAAGGTTTTAGTCTCTTTTTGGAAAATGTCACCTTTGAAATGCTTCTGGCAGTGTGAACATTGTATCTGCCTTTTATAGAAAGCTTTGATGTACCTACATATATATACTTAAATAAATTTCATATTAAGGCTTTTTAAACATTTAATTAAAATAATCTTTTTCCCTGCCATTATTTTCACCTCCAGAACAGAATGTGGTTTATGTTTAATAATTTAACCAAAAAAAAAAAAAAGAAAAGGAGGGGGGGAAATAATGCTATGTGTACTTGTGAACTGGGGGAATTTGGAGTGCATGCAATGCCCTAGTTTCCACCCACTTTTATCATGAGACATCCAGTGTTGTGTGGATTTCTTCAGGACGTACAGTTATTTGCAGCAGAGCTCCTAAAACACTTACACAGGCTTTATTACACTGCAAATTAATTCTGTAGTTAAGGCCAAACTGCTGACTATGTCATTAATAAAATGGTTCTGTGATCATAGTTAAGACACAACATTTGGGAAGTATTGTAGTGACAAAAGGCTGTCACCATGCATTGTGTTGTCTTATGGGTTTTCTGATCAACAGGAAAAGTGTGAAGTCAAGGGTAAGAGTTCTTAAGCTGCATTTCCTTTGAAAACGGTGTTAAACAAACCAGGCTTCCTAGGTGAGAAAGGAGTCAGAGCCAGTATAGCTGTTCAGGAGAGGCTGCCAGCACAGAAAAACCAAGCCAGACTAGCTTTGCATTTTACGTGATGCTCTTGATATTTGCCACATTACCTCTAACAGTAAAGCACTCCTCCAGGATTACAAAACCCAGGCAGGCTGTGGATGTGAAGACTGCCACCTGCTGAATCAGTAACATTAGTTCTGTGACTTCTGTTTTTCCTTAGTGCAGACTGGAAAATCTTTGGTGTCATTCTGAGGACACTTTTTAACACTTTTTATTGGTCATGCATTTTTGACCTTCATGCTTTTCTCAGCAGTGGAATGGTAAAAAAAAAGGTATTACTAAAACTGTATTAATAATCTAAATAAAACCCCACAACCCAAATAATTCTAAAACGTGATTTCCTAGAATAAGAAAAGTTAATTTTAAGTATCAGCTGTATTAATAAGTAATAAAGTACGTAATATGTCCATCCAGATTGATAACAATAAAGCCTTTCATAACTATAAAATCTTTTCTTCTTCCTCTTTTTCCTATCTGCATTAATTATGTAATTTTTTTTTTAGTCACAATGATCACAAAAATATATAACTCTGTTTTTATTGTTTTGTTACAGATAAGATGGGAAAAAAACATCACACTGGGGGAGCCCCCAGGATTCTTGCATTCCTGGTGGTGGTAAGTATCAGCTTTTTTCTCCTCTGAGTTTTGGAATATGTTGACTGCTGCTTCCAGCAGCTGGAGGCAAGAAATTCAGGTGAACATTATAAAAGGAACATGAAGATGAGGACCCAGAACAATTTTCTCACTAAGGAATGAAAGAACTGAAAATCAGATGTTGAAAAAGATGCAGATATTAGATACAGGAAAAGAAATACTGCATAGTGCATTGATAAGAAAGTGTCTTTGCAAGAAGGTGGCCTGCATTTCTTTCTTCACCACCTTTCAGTTAATTGTGCATTTAAGAGATCATTCTACATATCCTGAATAATTGCATTTGAAAAAAAAATCTATAGAGACTGCATACAGATGTGAGCTTCTTCAGTTTACAGTCCATATTCCAGATACAGTACTGACATATGAAAGTAATTAGCTCAACCCAAGATAACAGAATTTTTCAGAGGCAGTGTGTGATATCATGGGCTTGGTGCTGTGATGTCTGCATTTGCATAGTTTTTCTTGGCTCAGAAGACAGGTAGACATGGAGTTGACTTCTTTTTTATGCATGATACCATTTGCTGATATATACTGGTGTGCAGAGAGATGTTTGTGTATGTAGCATTCCTGAGGGAAAAAGAGTGCTTATAGCCATGTGCTATTTAGCTATGGTATTTATTAGTTGTTACGTGATTTAAATACATCCAGTTGGCCTGGATTTGAAAGAATACAGAATTACAGAGAAGATGTCCAACTGTCAAGAGTACAAGAATTTAGAAGTTTTAAAGTGGTCCCATTCAAACCCAAGTGGTTTGTACAGCTACATGGAAGGTGGTGTATTCTTTATTGGTCTTTCTTTCATAGCTTTCAGCTGTGTGGTGGAAACCTGGCAAAACAAATGTGTTCATTGTATCTCTGATGTCTGCATTATCAATTGTCTGCAGCAGAGTGTTCAAATTTTCCACAATTTCTTATTATGGTGCTAGACTAAATTACAGAGAATTAAGTCTAAATCAATGAAGAAATAACTATGAAATGCTATTAAATTTTATTATTTTAATTGTCCTAGTGTATGTATAATGTCATTCCAGAAGCTTTGTGCTAGTACTGGTTTGTGTATAACTCTCTTTGAAGGGTGTTGACGGGAGGACTGATGGGAGAACCACAATTTCCTCTTACCCTTTATAACCCAAAAGCATACCCATCTATTTTCTACTCTTGTCCAGACACCTGTTTCTCTGGGAACTTTTGTTTAAAGCACAGTGCTGGACCTTGGAAGAACTCCCAGTTTTCTCTCCAGTTTCTTGCCTTTTCATGTTATTACAAATCTGTCCCTTCTCATGCTTCATGGAAGGTAATTACAGCAGTTGCCAGTAGGATGAGGTTAACTGCAGTGCTTTAGTAATACTCTTTATGCCTTTAAATTTGCATAACAGACTAGCTTCTTGGTCTATATTACTGTGGCACTGCTTGCCTCAAGGATTCAGATAGCAGAACTTGATTCCTCAGATTTTTTAAAGAGCTAAATTCTTTAATAGAAGTGGTTTCAACCCTTGAAAAGGAAGTGATATATTTCTATATATGAACATGCATGTACAGTGTGCATACACCATAAAATCTACATGAGCATTACAATGATTTTCTCACCATCTCTGTAACTTCTTAACTTGCAGTGTATTTTGGGATCTCTACTGTGCAGCTCCAGAAAGACGAGAAACATGTGAACATTCAAGTGAAGCAAAAGCCTTCCATGACTATGTAAGTTTTGTGTGTCTATATCATGCTTTCATTAATTGTATGTATAAATGTGATAGAGAGCCTTTCTGCTCTACCGTGGCTCAAAATGCAGGTGTTGGTCATACATAAGTAACTCTCAGTTTTCTGGGGATGCCTTAGAATTAGGACTTCCTAATTCCTTATTCTTTGATGACCCAGCACCATATTGATAACTTCTGGAAGCCATCTCAGAGATCAAAGTGCTGTCCCATGTGTTAATGCAGAGTAAAGAACGTTGTTCTGGCCCACCCACTGTGGACACATGAGGCTGGTCACAAGGCAAATGGAAAAACAGATACCTGCTCTCCAAATATCTATACTGTTACTGATAAAGAAGATGCTGTTCACTAGACGTAGTTGATCCCCTGGCTTCTGTCAGGACTGTACTGACTTAAAATATGATTCTTCTTCAGATGTTTTTGTATCCTGAAGTAGGTATTTTTCATCAGCGTAATAAACACTTAAGCAGCATAGTTAAATGCAAAATCAACTGGTCCAAGAGAAAAAGGAAGAATAAAGGGCAAAAGTACTATGCCAGTTTTGATGCCTTTGAGACTGTTCAAAATACAGCAGAGAGTTTGGTGGTGTTTTGCCTGCAAAGACAACTAATAATAGTAATATTAATTAAAAAATCTGGAATCTAGGTTCCAAAACATTGCAGCAGTTTTATTTTGTTTTCTCTGTTCTCATAATGTAAATGGAACTCTCCAGAAATGTGGCATTGTGTTCCAGAGTTAGGATGAAATTAGAGTTCCTTTTGTCATGTCAGCTCTTCCCCATCTGGTGATACCATTTTTACTACCAAAATCCTTAGGAGCCTGACCACTCTGAGCTTGTTGTTCCTTTGTGTTGATGTAGTCTGATGAGGGAGTTTAACTGTCTCATGATACAACTCTAAAACCTCTGTCCATCAGTGTTTTCCAACTCTGTTTTAGAAACAGTCTCTAGTTACTGCAGAAAAATATTTCTACAGATTAAATTAATATTAGACAGTCATAGGCCCTATGTCTTAAAAATATAAATTTGGAAAACCAGAAATTAATCAGCTAAGTGACTATATTCTCTCTTGTCATAATGATGATCTTGCCTTATTTGGAGTTGACAGTGACTTACGTTGTAAATGCCTCATCGACACAGTTAGAAATGTTCAGCATATTTTATTTACAGACCAATGCCACTTCAATACCCTGTTTTTGGTGGTTTGAGGCTAAGTAGCAAAAGAGCTTGGACAATTTTGCAGAGTCATATCTGGGCTACACTGATCACTAGTCATAAATAATGAAAAAAAGGTGTCAGAGAGAGGAACAAAGTTATAAGGAAGTTTTCTACCCACAGAGATGTTGAGGTCAACCAACCTGGTAAAATATATTCCTCAAATTAAAAATGAAGTAACTTTAGCAAGTACAATTACCATCTCTTTAACATGCTGTGGTTTAAATATAGAAATGTTGAAAAAGATAATATTTAGCTGATGTTTTGAATGCTTTCTATTAGAGCAAGATTTAATTTTCACTGAAGGAGGAATAGTTTTACAGGAATAGTTCATAACTACAGGGAGTAACATTAGTGAATATAATTTGTGGAGATCAGAATCCACAGTATGACAGTTGGCTTCAGTGGAGGGACACACTGTGCTCTCAAAATATGAGACAAATATAACAAAAGACAAAAATCTGGAACCTGTAGATGTTGTCGTGAAATAGGTTTGAACCAAAATGATTAGTGAGAGGAATTTTTCAATGAAAAAGTACTTGGAAATATAAAAAGGAGTGGAGTTGCATTGATCAGTAATTTCACCATTGAAGCTAAATTTTGAGTTATACTCAGAATATCAGTAAGTGAATCAAATTATTATCAAATAAAAAAATGCCTTAGCATTGCCCTACTAGTGTTTCTAACTTCTGCAAGTTTTTGAATATTACTTAGTTCTGTCTGCATTAGGATGTGTATTGTCATAATTGAAAAAAACTGAAAATACTCAAGTGATTTCTGCGTGTGATACAAGTTGGTGATTGTCTGAATGTTCAAGTTACTATATAAAGTTGTGTTTGGTTTGAAAAGTAAAATCATGGTATGCTTCTGTAAGCACATCAATCTGTGTTAAGACAGGTTGAATGTTTACTTTAGAAATAAATTGGTTTATTTTAGAATTAATTCACCAGGTGTTTCTAAAACCTGTTCTCTCTCAGTCTTTTTAGTGACAGGAAAAGCTATTTTTTTGCATTATTTTTGTCACAATTGAGATAAACTTGTCTAATATCTAGCAAGAATCATGGTGTTCCTTAATATCATCTTCTTTTTTGCTTAGTAAGGCAGTCTGCACCATATGTGCATGCTTTGGAAATCTTACATGTGTTTAGTATTCCATGAATGTATTGTATGCTCATATTAAAGAACATGACAAATCATAGTAAAATACAGCCAAGCATATTTCACAACAAAGGAAGATGAACGTTATATTAAGTGCAATCCTGACCTATGTAGCATTTTGCCGTTGACTGTGGAATAGTCAAAATGCCATCATTGGTGAAGACCATCAAAAAGCAGATTGCTGGATTCTGGCTTTTCCATCAGGCTTGAGGGGTCTGTTAAATCATAACCCTGCTGCCACCTTGTAGGTCAAGCAATAGAGCATTTGTAGCTCTGCTGTCCTGTCTGAAAACTGTTAAGTACAAAAAGCACAGAAGGCTTGTTTTTTAATTTATGAGCAATTTTTTTTTTTTTTTTTTAATTATTATTAGCTATGTGTTGTACTTGACCTAAAGAAAATCATTCTTACTAAAGGTGCTAGTGGTCTCGTTACACCAGATGTGTCATCTTTAACACCAAGTAGGCTGTATTAGCTGAATCAATATCTTGACTGCCTTTTCTTTTGTAAAGAGGGAAAGGTTTAGGAATGTTTGATGGAGGAGGAGAGCACTTGCAGATTTGTGAAATATTGCTGCCTCAGTCAACATAGTTGTGAGTTAGGCTGGAACACAGGTTTACTCATAAAATTAATAGTTTCAGAAAGATCTGGGTTTTTCAAGTTCACTTTTAAGTTTCACAGTACCTTACCTGTAGTTGCAAAAATAATGCCATTTGATCTTCCCCTCCCCTTTCCTGGACAATGAGAGCAGAGGTTTATTTCATCATTTTGCCGTAAGATAACATAGTGTGCTTTACTTGTTGTTGAATATAATTAAACGTCTGCAGCTGGACTTTGTACAGCTACAGTATATTTGGTGAGATGATTAGCAGGATCAGTCTTGGATTCTGTCTGTAGTGCTGTCCTGAAAAAGCACCTCTGGAATGTCCTCTAATATTGACTGTACCTAATCAAGCAAACTGGGTCTTGACCCGCGTTTGGGTCAATCACTTAAGTCCATGCTACTGAGCATGTTCTTGTATGTACAGTTTGTGTAAAACAATAGGAAAATCCAAATTCTTTTAGATAAATATTACTTAAGTTTCCTGACATACATGTTTGTGCAGGTTTCTTTATATAGTAGCACCCCGGCTATGCAGAGAAAGGGTTTGGAAGTACTATTTCATTGTGTTCAGATTGTACTAATACAACTTCTGATTTTTATCGAGCTAGTGAGAGGGGAAGAATCTTTCATGTCTGACAACAGGAACATGAAGTGGCTCTCAAAGTAGAGGCTGAAAAAACTTGCAATACTCACAATGTTCATCTTACTAAAAATCCAACAGATAGAAAAGCGAAGGCCTACGTGGGCTTTAAAAAGATTTTTTTCTATGCTTTCTATGTTATCTAAAAGGGTTTTATATTTTTATTTTCTATTGAGATTTCAATTGGAAATAGTTCTTCTTAGTGAACAAGGTTCTGAACTCATTAGGTATGTTTATATAGTATCTTTAAGGCTTGAGAAGACAGATGCATGACATGAAATTGCCTCTGCTGGATCAGGGAGATCAGGTTATGCCCCTGAAGTTTTAATGAAAAAGATATAGAATTATAAATTATTTACACTTCAGGTAACTCAGCAAAGAAAAGTGGTGCTTGATCACCTAGCCTTTGCTAGTGCTGCTAGTATTGCAGGCATTTTGGTAGGAGTAGCTTATTTGAAGCAGAAAAGCTCCTGTGTTTCTTTTCCAGGTCCCTATTACATTTCCTAGGGAAAATCTTCTCTGTTCTTTGAAGTCTTATGATAAATCATTTGCATGGATGCAATGAGACAAAATTTAGTCTTCACTCTAGAATAGTTTTTTCTTTCTTCACAGTGTCCTAAGGAGATAGAAATTCATACCCTTGCTCTTACCCTTCTTAAAATGGAACGTCTTCTATGTGGTGTTGGTGCAAAGAGGGAATCTAGTAGTTCCCACAAGTAACATTGTAAAATCTTGATTATTTTCCCAATAAGGTTTTATTAGTGTCTTCTCCACAGCTCTTTGAATGATCACTTTTAGTATGAGTAAAGGTCTCTTATTTGTTTTTATGGCTCCCAAAAGAATGCCTGGTAATTTACAGGATAAGAAGAAAGACACATTCATTGCCCCAGAGACTATATGGTCTCATAAGCTGGTATCACATTTCCACCTCACTTGTTAGCACATTTTAATAGTGAGCTGTGTGACAGGGAGCTTAGCTTTATGTGAACATTGTAGGGTATATTAAAGACTATGCTATAAGCAATTCTGCACAGGGTGTTCCTTTTTAAGGTCATAGTGATATACATCAAATTTTTCTAGAACTTGCTGGGCATAGTGTTTGGACATTTGAGATGGCTGCTCAATCTCTTTGTGAGTCTTTCATAAGAGCAAGGTGGGTCTCCGTGTTTATCGGTATATTTTATGGGGGAAAAAAAAAAAATCACTTTCTTCCTTGGATCCATCTTCCTTCAGCAGACTGAGGCACTTGTCTGCCCTAAATGCCTCAAACCCTCTAAATTGCCATTAACAGTACTCCAAATTTAAGGGGTTATGAATATTTTTATATCTTTTTTTGGACTGAAGATTACCAGCAAAGACCTGTGAGAAGATGCACTCTGAAGGCATCATTAAATGTTTGTTTTGAAGTAGCCAGAAATCTCTAGTCTTATGTTCCCATAGCACAATGAAACTGTATTCTGCAACAAGGACTCCTTTATTTTAGTTTCATTACCTTTTTTAACTTCTAAAAACTACATGGAACTGCCTCTTAGATGCAGATTTTTGTTGATCTAAACACATGGAAGCTTATTCTGTTTCAGGATAAATTCTGAAAATGTATTTTCTGGCCGTGTTCCCCAGATGGTCGGAGTTCATGCTTAATAGCAGTCACAATGTTTTCCAGGCAGTCTATCACAGGACTTTCTTCTCTGCCTTTGTGTGTCAGGGATGAAAGAAGTTCTTTTAGCTGTTGATTGTTGCCTTCCCTAGTTCTTGCTACCATACTTTCCTGCAGGGAGCTTATCTAGGGCAGGTGGTGCTTTTAGGTCCTGTTGGGTTTCTTACCTAAAATTGAACTCTAGATCTGGTTTTCAGCTGTCTGTTTCTGTGGAGAATGAATATTAACTCCTTCTGCTTGAAGGAAGAATCAAAACAAGCTCCACATCCCCAGTGTGGAAGAGCAAGAGATGACAAGTAGTGGGGGAGGGGGATCAGATAATCTACAAAACACTGAACACAGTGTCACTTGTGGGATTGTATTGCCATGGTATCATGAAATGTATGGGTCTGTGAATGAGATTTCAGATCTGTGAGCAATTGGTAGCTTTCCTGCAATCTCAGGAGAACCTTTCTCCATTGCCTTCTTCTCTGTTTTGGAGGTTTTCCAAGATCTCATGGGCTGTTCTTAAAAGCAGATATTCCCAGGAACAAATCTTTGGGTAGGTGTGTTTTCCTTAGAGGAGCATCTGTGGTACCCTGCATAGCTTGTGCTTGGCCTACTTTGCTCAGTAGTGATCAAGGACTATGGTACCAGAGTTACTTGTTAATTCCTTACCTGAGTTCTGAAAACTTGTGGAAGGTCCTTTGCATGTTTACTGGTCATCACTGCATCTGTCATTTCAACTTCAGAATATGTTCCTCAGATACGTGATTCTAGCTACTATGTAGATAGTACCTGTATCCACCTGGAGAACAGGCTGTTTCTTAAAACTGGAAGAATCTTATTTTAAGCAGCCATAGGATTCTTTTTGTAACTAAGATGGAAATGAAAAGAATCTCCTTCCATATAGTCCTTGTTCAAAGAACATCCTATGCTTTTTTTTTTGTCTGTAAATAGTGTTCATTTTTAAGTATGAATAAAATGCATTTCATTACTTTTTATTCTGCAGAGATTACATCTCACTTCCTGATGTTCACATATATGTATATTAAAATATATTGTTGGATTTGAAAGCTAGGAGACTAAGGAAGTCTGGCATTTGCTTTGAAATTCCATTCCTAAACACATTAACTAAATCCATATAGGTCTATTAGAAAAGAACAATGAACAATTAATAAACATATTTTGTGCAGGACACTCAAGGTGTCTCACAGGGTGATAAGTCTTGGTCTTTCTTATCTGTGCAATCAAAAACTGTAAATCTGAAAAACATAAATGTTTTGAAATCTTACATTCTTTCAGTTGTCAGTTGTGTAGCAATGCTGGTGTCAAGTGAGGTGAATATCTTCATAGGAGGACAGTACTTACCGCAAGGTTTGGAGATGACAGTGTGGATCACAATCTCAGAGTCTTGTACAATAGTACTGGCAGAACTGTATACAGGAGAGCTTAACTTCTTTAGTCTCTTCAGTTCCTTAATTTTATTACTTAGAAGATGCAGTTAATGCAGTTGTGTGGAAAGGATTAATTAAAAGCATGCTCCAGCCCCCAGCCAAAGTAGGCATCATTTTCTGCAAAACTGCATTGAATTGTATCAGAATTTGGTCCACATCTTGACAGGTATGTCTTAAAATGTTTCACTGTTATCCCCAGGACTACAAAACTGTTGGATTTTTTTTTCCTTTTCACAAATCTTCAAGGTTGAAAAATTGGTATTTCCCATAGATTATAGAGACCCCTTTTGCAGAAAAATGCAGATTTATTTTCTTTTTGTTTTCTGTTAAGAAATGCCCCAAGGGAGTTCTCATTCTCACATTTCCGTGAAGGAAGATCTGTTTATTCTGCTCCTTCCATCCTCCATTCTTTCTTCCAGAAAGACCGAGAGAAAGGCTGAGGGAGCTGGGGCTTTTTAGCCTGGAGAAAAGAAGACTGAGGGGTGATTTGATCAATGTTTATAAATA
>JANHFX010027334.1:54235-71422 GCA_027560015.1 Chloroceryle amazona
AGATGTTCAAGACCCACCTGGATGCGTTCCTGTGTGACCTAGTGTAGGTGATCCTGCTCTGGCAGGGGGGTTGGACTGCATGATCTTTCGAGGTCCCTTACAGCCCTTAACATTCTATGATTCTGTGTTTCCGATAAATTTTTGGATAAGATAATGGCAAGATTTGAGCTACTCTGTGTCACAGATATTAATTGCAAGCTCAGATACAGAAATGTGTTGTCTCTTACAGTCTACATAATTTTTTCTCTTTAGAGAGGAAATTTCACAGGTAAATATGTGCCGTGCTCCTCTTTTAATGTGAGGACTAAGCCATTTGTTTTAGAAAGAAAAAACAATTATTTCTTCCCCAAAATTTCAACGGTTTTCCTTTGAATGGAAATTTAATTTTCTGAGAATTTAGAAGTAAAATGGTTAATTAGTTTGAGTTAAGTGGAAGCCTCTGACAGTACAAGGAACCACCATCTCCCCTGAAGGCAGTTTAGCTCCTCTTTCATGGTTCCCAGAGGGAGGCAGTGGACATGAAGAAGGAGTGCCTCTTTTCTAAGAACCATTTTAACTTCATTTTCATTTAGAACAATAGGATATAACAGCCTTCCTAATGAGGGGAGGCTTTCTGGGAATGCTCTGTGCAAAAAAAAGTATTTATTCAGAACAGAGCACTAAAAATATTTATATACACTATATGAAAAAAACTGCAAAATTTGTGAAATGAGACAAAACTTGCTTTTCTTTTGCATGCACAGAAGAGGAAATATATGAAGTTAAGGGAGAAGTCAGTGGTTTAAGAGATAATGTGGAGTGCACAGGATGAGGTAGAGGTCAAAAGACTGAGGGGATTGGCTGGAATGCTCAGGCTACTCTACAGCCTTCCAGAGTAGTTTAATTTTTACGATATACAGGTAAAGATATTTTTGTTGTTGTTGTTGTTTTTGATAGACACACTGTTAAATAACTAGATGCTTTAATCCATAGTAGTTGTCTCCATGGGTTCATTCACTTCTATGTTCTGAAGTCTAGGGCTTTGTTTATAATTAAAATAAAACCAAGGCACTTCTGCTCTAAACTTATTGCATCTCTTATTGCCTGGAAGAAGACTCCACTGGAAATTTTTGATCAGTTTGATGGAAAACCCAGGATACTGCAGTTCTTTTTCCTGCTTCATTGTCCTGATGAACAATTGTTAACCATTTCTCACAGTGATGTTATGAAATGTATCTAGTGTAAAATTTCATGCAATATTCCCGATGCATTTGGAATAGAACTTTCTTTTTTTCATTTGCTATACTGGATTACTTATGCTACCACACTGAAAGTTGTTTAAGTTTTAAACTTTATAATTCAGAGTGAACTCAAAATTACGGTTTCAAGGGAGAGGGTGTATTTTTTTTCTTTCACAAATAGAAGCACTTCTTAGGCATATAGACGTCTTGTGATGTGCATTTTCCTAATTCGATATATGAAAGTGTAAGACTTATTTATCTTACATATCCCCTCAAAAGTTGTAGAAGCTTTGCTTCATTTAAATTTCTTTTGCTTTCAAGAATGAGAAGAAATATCCTACCATGATTTCAAGTAGCATGCAATGAGAAATATCCTATTTCTAAGCTTGGGTTTTACTAGTAGTATTTAGACATGTTGTATTTACCGCTGTTGACATACAAATCAATCTTACTCATTGCTTAATGTATGCAGTATTTTTTTACAGTGCTCCAGAAAGTTATTAAAGAAGGTTAAGTTCTAGCTTAGTAACATTGAGAATATTAAATTCTCTAACAAATGCTCTGAATTTAGAGTTAAAGGTCTTCTGACATGAATATTTAACTTTGATTGTGTGTAATGCTTTACATCAATGAAGTATTGAACAAACATTTGATCAATAGAGAGCAAATGTTGGATTAAAGGCTTGCAACAACCCACTTCCTCTGCACACTCTTCCTACCCCTTGGTATTCTTTCTTCTGACGCTTTATTTTCCATATCAGGATTTCATCTGATACATACAGTGATTTAGGTAGTCTTCTATTAAACATTTACATTTAGCAGTAATGTAGTTCAGCTAGTGAGTTTTCTCTCTGAGCTAATTATGAGAGGGTATTTTGAGAACGCTGCAGAGCCTCCACATGTGCATCTGTATGTCGTGATAGGTTTGTTTCAATCAGAAGAATACAGTGCATCTACATTAATTTAAAGCTTTTTTTTTTTTTTTTCCTGATACCTATATTTGGCTAGATTTCCGGTGATTTCCCAAAATGTATTATTCTTCAGCCTCATAAAAGTGAAAGTGAGTTTTATTTCTGCACAGTATGCCAAACACGGATTTTGTAATAAGCTCGACTGCTCTGTTAATACATCTAAGTGACTCATTTCAGACTTGCTTAACACATGCCTGGAAAAACCAAAGACTTATAAGTTCCATCTGCTCTCTAATATGATGAAAGATGAATCCTGAAGATCACAAATTGCAGGAGACATGCATCTCTTAATAAGAACAGCTGAACAACAAATGCCTTATGAGAGGTGGTGAAAAATGAAGTAATGAGCAGGAAAGGCAGGCAGGCCTCTTGGGGGAACATGGATATCCATGACTGACTAGAACTGTCACATCCAAACGTTACACTAAATATGAGATGCATATTATATAACAGGAGTCACAGGGAACAGATAATAGTCTTTCTGAATTTTCTAACAAATTAATGCCTTAATACGAGCAATTGTGCTAACATGGCTTCTTGAGCTTGTACATGTTTTACTTCAGAAGAAATGTTGTACATATCTCTGTATTAGAATATCTCTTTTGTGAATGAGGTTTGGCAATACTGTTTCTTGTTTTGAAATCTTTGTGTTCTAAACATGTTAATTTAGCCAGTGAATATATGTAAACCTTAAAGGTGTACAAATAGAGCAATTAATTCTCACATATAGCATTGCAGCAAAAACCGTACATGCATAAATGTGTACCGAGAGGAAAAGTGGAGATTTT
This sequence comes from Chloroceryle amazona, assembly GCA_027560015.1. Lineage (NCBI taxonomy): Eukaryota > Metazoa > Chordata > Aves > Coraciiformes > Cerylidae > Chloroceryle > Chloroceryle amazona. Next base: position 57,215 of record JANHFX010027334.1, read on the forward strand.
GGCATAACCAAAGAGAATCAAATTAAGTTTGATTTAAGATGAAAATCTGCTTTGCACTTTGTCAATGTAGGATGTTTCATTGTAACCCCTCCTTAACTTAAGTGGACATATCCATAATGCTGTCATAGTAAGATCCACAAACTAGATTTATGCCAGTTAGTGAGGATACCTATAACAAAACTCTAATGCAGTGGCCTGAAACCCATCAGAGGCTAATTTACCCTGCCAAGAAAGTAGTACTCTGCATAACTCACAGCAGAAGAGGTCCATGACCCGTCTAGTTTACTCTGACAGAAGAAGAGAAAGACAAAGTTCTTTATGAGGTGTATGATAAATATTATGTTCAGAGCCACAGAGAATCTGGAAAACATTTTCCAGTTCTGCTTTCAGATCCAGTGTCCATAAATGTATTGCAAAACTGAGATACTAGCCTATGAAATGTACATTCTTAGCTATAAAATAGTTAGGGGAATATAATTCATGAGGTTAGTTTCAATATTTTTCTTGTTTTAAGAGAGAGGCAGAAAAGTATACCAATAGTGTATATGCTATAGTGGAATATGATGTTGCACTTCATAAATGAGTTTTACACGAGTAAGATTTGCAGTGAGATTTGTAAAGGCAGACAGTTAAATCCCCGTGGAGCATGACCTCATTGACTTTATCATAGATGTACACAGATGTTGTGATCTGCATTCTTGTTTACTGTCCAACTTTAGTTATTTCTCAATATAGAAACCAGGTATTAATTTATTGAGTCTTTTTTTTTTTTTCTTTTTTTTCTGGATATTTGTGTGCAGAGGCCCTTTTCTGATTGCTTCTGTTGTGAAGAAAATCTCAAAATTTCTGTTTGTGAGGGCAAAACTGTTGAAGCAGGGTTTCCTGGACTCTCTTACATATCACTGTAGAAAGCTTTTTATTCCATCTTAGCAGTTAATTTCTAGTATTTTGTTTATTTGCAGGTTTTTACATTATTCTCTGTACTGCATCATGGTATTTTCTGACTCCCATTGTCAATTGCTTTATTTTTCTTGACTCATCTGTTTTCCCCTGTTGGTATATGGTGGTCATGTGCTGGATTGTGATCTGATGTATCACAAGAGTATAGCTCCTAACACTCCGAGTTAAGATTCAGCTGCTGTCTTGGCTTTCAGTCATTCAGAAGAATTTACTTAATGCTAGTTGGGTATTCTAATTTAGCGTTTGCAGTAACTGCCCTCCTCCCTTGAAAGATAAATGACATTTAAAATAAACAGCCTTGTACCAACTGTTCTTTCTCTCATTGTGACATGGCCATTCCTTGAGCATTTATGAGATCTTTTGTCCTCCTTGATACTGGAGAGAAAGAAGACTTCTACTCACCGTCTGCAGAGCAGCCTTTTTCATTAGGATTAAGAAGAAGGTTATGGATCTGTCAGCATCTAGGGTTTCTGTATTCCTTTTCTTGGTGGCCTTCCTTGATGCTTGGCTGTGGTCTCTTGGAGCTTGGCTGCTTTCAGTAGCTGGCGGAACATGTTTAATTCTTGGAGAGTTAATATGGTACATGGTCCATGAATATTCAATCTGGTCTTTGATACAAGGCTTCTTCCTTCTCTGTGAAGTTTGAGTTTTAATCCCATCCCTTTTCAACAATGAGACACATGGACAAATTATATCCTTTCGCTCTTAATAGGAAAAAAAAGGAACTCCTGTACATCTACTGCCTTTTCTGATAATTTGCAGAATTTCTTATTCCTGGAACAAAATTTGTATTGTTAACCCTTTTTTTTTCTTTTCCAGCACCGCAGTATGTGGAGGGTTTTGTTGAAGCTTCTGTTCCCTAAATCATGTTTCTTAAATTGTACAAGGAACTAAGCTTTCATTATTGTAAAAAAAAGTCCTTTTTAGCCCGCTTGATTGCTTAGAAAACATGACCTGAGTGAATGAAGAAAAGTGCTTAGGTACCAGAAAAACAAGTTTCACCAGTAAAGTTGACATCCCTTACATTTAGTTTCCTAAAGTATAAATTAGCAGAAGAAAATGGTATTGAAGGCATATCCAAGAGGGTGATTTTAAAAGAGGGCTTCAACAGGCTTTTAATGTTCTACGCTGTTACAAGATGTCATCTCATCCTGTAGTTCTAGAACCTTTATAATTAACAAATGTACCTTCTTTTATTGTCACTAAAACACACAGGTGTAAAATTCAGTTTTCTTACGGTGTTATGAACAATTTCTTGAAATTCTATGAAGTGACATCTGTACTTTTAAGATTCTTTTTAAAAGCTCATTTTTATTTACTCAGAATTTTCTTAAACTTTGAAGGTTTGAATGATGGTTAAAACTTCTTGTTGTTGTTGTGTGCCGTAAAAATATGTTTAAAGAAAATAGGAGCTGAAAGAGCTAGTAATTTGGGCTCTGAAGATTTTGACATTGTGAATCAAGTCTCAACTATGCATGCCTAAAGTTTGTGTGCAAAAACTTAAGCAGTTCCAGCTTAATTTTCTGTCCAAGGTGTCTGCTTCAGACTGGACTCATTTAACTCAGCAGAAGTCACCCTCTTGAGTATTTATAGAGGTATCTCTATGGATGGTTGGTTGAACAGAAGAATGAATGATTAAACAAACCTGTTGCTTTTGATGGACCTGTTTTGTTTTGTTGAGGGAGAAAAGAAGGGATGAAGTAACTCACCCACCATGGTCAAAGTAATCTTGATGATATGATATTTCTGCATACTGGAAGCACTATGAGAGACTGGCATCGCTGTTTTGTAAATGACCTAAGCACTGTATTTTGAAAAAATCGTCCCTGCCCTCAGTATTATTCTCTCTTACCATCTTCTTCTGCTACATAGTGAAGTTGGAGGAATGTGTGGCCCAGTTCATTTGTGGAGCAAGGCTCCACAGAAAAAAACAGTCCCTGTGCATGACCATGTAGTTGCAAAGTGACTCACCAAGCTTACAGGCCATTTTTAGATTAGGAGCAGATTTGACATCACCAGCAGGCAGCTGTTGGGTGAAAATGGTGGTTGCAACTACCCTTCCCGTGAAGCCACGCAGAAGTGTTTTTGTAGTGTAGTTCTACTGGCGATTCTTGGTTTCTGGAAAATGCAGTCTGAGCATTGAACTGCAGAGCTGCTAAGATATGTTGCTCTGGGGAAGAAAAAGGGAAGTTAAACAACTACAAACCTGGGTTTGCAAAAAGAGGCTACAAGAGCTGTTAGACATCTCTCAAGCTATATGGTGGCAGAGCTGTTTTTTTCCTAGAACTTTTATTATTAATTATTATTACTATTAAATACCTATGCTCATCTATGTTGTATGTAAATCCCACAGTAGACACACAAATTATGTTGTCTGGAACCTTCAGGCCCTTACAGAAGACCATCTTCAACTCTACCTCAGTCTTTGAAGTGCTTGTCAGTGACAATTTGGGTTAGTCCATGGTTTTGTGGATTGGTTTTGTGGATTAGTCCATGTTTCTGTGGATTAGACAGCCCTAACAAATGGTGCATTTACTGTTGAATGGCCTGTGACTTAAAAACTTCAAAATAAATAGAAGGGAAAAGAAATTATCCACATTATATGTTTATTTTGTACTTTCTCTTAATTAGTCAACTACCCCAAATGCAAAATAAATCAATCTTAAAAAGTAATTAAAAAATAGTTCAGTGATGGTATGCACATTGCAATACACTTCAGCTACCACATCAATCCCATTCTTGTGAGCCACAGGGGACTGATGTTAACGAGGTTCCCATCTCCTTTTCTTGGTAAGTGGGATTTTGTGTAACTCAGGCCCCCGCTGATTTAAAAACATCTCTGGCAGAAAGAGCAGAGGATGATTTGTTAAAACTGGAGGTGGCCCGGTTAATATTATTAATATTACTACCATCAAGTTTAGGTTTGAATGATGGTTAAAACCTCTTGTTGTTATATGCCTTAAAAATATGTTTAAAGAAAACAGGAGCTGAAAGAGCTAGTAATTTGGGATCTGAAGATTATGACACTGTGAATCAAATCTCAGCTATGCATGCCTAAATTTTGTCTGCACGTTCGTGCTTATATAAGTAGTACATTTTTTTCATTTTGGTTTTGTTGTCCTGTTCTTTTTTTTTTTTCTTTTTTTTTTCCTTCAAGATCTCCAGAGTATGCAGCAGCTTATATTGAAGTGAGATGAACTCCAGAGGTGCTCCAGCTGTCATAAATCAGGCTGCCTATTTAAGATGCTGAGTACATTTATAGGCATTAGGATACTTATCCTTGTAAATCTTGGGGTTTATTGTTTCAAGCTATGGCTGAGTTCATTCATGTGTCTATAGTAATATCTTTGTTCTTAAGAAATAGGCACTTTTTTGATGCAGTGGTAATAGTATATTAACCAAAAGGACTTTGTAAACCGTTCATGTAAAAGACGTTCTGTCACGAACCTCCTGGTTTAAAAAAGTTGTAGTAAAACACAGTAATTCAAATACTTGTTCTCTTTTCTTTTTAGATTACTCGCAGTTTTCAGAATTTCAGGTTGAGACCAAAGGAAATATTTAAAGAAATAGATCATAAAAAATATACATACTGGATTTCCTATTTATTAGTGACTAGAAGCCGTGTCAGAAAATGTGTTCCAACTTTATTAAATGGGGCCTGGCAAATGTTGCAGTTGATGAGATACTGCCTGGATAATAGCAGAAACTGAATTACTGTTTCTGTGTGTGTTGTAAGCAATTACACACAACCATTACCTAAACATGTATATTGCATCTTCTCCTGGAAGAATTCTTCTGTCAATGAAAATTGCCTTTTTTCAGTAATTTCTGTGTTGTTTTCGTTGAATAAGCAAACCATGGAGCTATTCAAGCAGCAAAACTAAAATGCGTCAGTTTTTGTGTTGCGAATGATCTATCTTGAGCATTTTAAACCACATGCAGTTGCACAGCCATGGTGCAGTTCTCCAGTCTGAGTGCTCAGTTTATTTCCAGTGACACTGAGTCTGTCCCTCCTCAGGCTTTTAGATGAGCTCTATCTCTTTCCTTGGCCGAAGATAGTTAGCTACAACTGTCTGTTATTTCATTGGTGTCAGGCCCTATAAGCCTTTGTTCTTCTTGTGCTAAAAACTTCTGTTTTCACTGATGGAAGTACAGGTTTTTTCCTGGTTTACTGCTTGTCTCTTGAGGGGTGGTCACTTGATGTTTGTACTCTCTCTGGATTCTGTAAAGCAAGGTCATTTGATTTGCCCAGGAATATATGTATCCAGACAAAAATACTCCCCTTGCATACTCCTGGCTAAATATTTTCCTTCCTGAAGCTTTCCATCCATCCACCCAGCCAGCCAGCCATCTGGTGTGCTCTCTTCCTGATGTATAGCTGGTTTTCTTCTTTATCTCTTCCCATGCCCACATTGCATGGCTCTACTAGGAGAGCATACCTCTGATACTCCTGCGTCATGCTTTTTGCATCTTTGATACTCTCTTTATTGCATCCTCAGATTTCTAATCATGATTTTACTGTCTGCTTAGAGTTCTGAGGCCCCAGTGGTGACATGTCATTCCCCTGGTTGTCTTCAGCAAAAATTCAGTTGCCCCGAGTTGAAATACTGTTGGAGTTGTTTCCTGAAATGTGACTTTCATCAAACAGGCAACAGCTTGGCAAACCTGTACTTGCACTGGTTCAGAAGATATGTTACATAGGATTAGGACTTGTGCTGCAATACTTGGTATTCTAGATGGTTTATAAAATGAATATAATGAATAGAATTTGTAAATAAACTGGGGTGAACTTGAGTGGGGTACAAGGAAAAATAGTAGCATGAAAATGTTCTGAAAGTGCTATTTGTGATTTGTCTTTTTTTCAAGTCAACAGCATGTAGTAATTAAAAGTGATTGACTTGAAAATCTCCAAACATGTATTTCTAGAGAAGAGAAAATACCAGAGTTTCTTAAAAGATGTTTTCCTGTCGGAGCAGATGTATCCTGAAGCCTCCTCTAGTTTTCCCCATAATTTTATCCAAAATTTTAGTGCTTCTTGTGTTTGAAACACTTCCTGAGTATGAAAGAGAAGGAAGTTTTGAACCTAATGCTCTTGATAGCCCTGTGGCTCATAAGCTCTAGTAACCATTTGGCTACTCTGTAATAAGGCATTTCCATACTAGTTAATTAATACTGTATAAATTGCCAGAGTAAATAGAGTAGCTAATTGTTGAATGTCTAATCTTGACATTCTGATTTTTAAATTGGTTGTGTGTTTACAGTATTTTAGAGTAACTTTGCCAGAATCTCCCTATGAATATCTTCCAAGGGTATGTTCAGAGCTGACTCGCATCGACCAGCTCTTTGCCCCAAAGGGGCTCTGACAATCTGATGAGGGACGAGCATGGAGGCCTCCAGAGCATCACTAGCGAGGGTAGGTTTGCCAATTTGACATCAGGAGGTCTGGAGACAGAAAAGGAGGAGGAGCTGGGGAGGGGGATTGTCATTATTTATCATAGGTCAGTTTTCTCTTTTATTTCTTTATACATGTAGCATCTTTAAATGCTTGTGAGGTCACTCAGAATAAAAAGCTTGAGGAGAAAACTTGTACAATTTACTATTTAAACATTTCTGAAACAAAATTATTCATTTGTTTATTACCTATTAATGTAGATCTGGAGTTATTTCATTGTCTAGACTTTCCTTTTCTTCACTGATTTACTGAGCATGTGGCCCAGTTATTTAACTCTTGAACCCTTCCATGACAGGGCAATTCTTCAGCTCCTAGACCTGTGTTCTGCAGCCCAGTGTAGTTCTTCATCTGCCCTTGACAACTACTGTAACACTGACATCTTACTTATTTTTGGGAAATCATTCAAATGCCTCTCTTTAGAGCTGTCATTTTTGTGTTCATTCATGGATCAAGCAGCAGGAGGTGTTAGAAATTACTTCTTACCTTTAGGCTTATGAAATAACTCCATTTCCAATAACCTAGAATCTGTCAACTTATGATCTCTACATACGTGCAGAAAGGACACACATTATGTGGAAATGCCAGTCCATTAATATAGATTTCCACTAAGTACTAACTTTAGCTCAGTTTAACTTTTCATTGTGTCACTTAAGAAAAAAAAAGTATATATGATAAAATACATAAATGTAAGCATTCAAACATGTTTTCAAATTAAAAATGTCGTGAAGAGTAATGCACTTAGCAAAACTTTTCATGTGTGTCAATACACAAGTAGTTCCAAATTTTAACTTCAGCAGTCCTGCTTCAAAATCATTTTACTTAAAAAGATTAATTTTCTGTGAAATGTCCTTTCAGCTTTATAGTGGAGGAACACAAAAGAAGGCTCCATAATCACGAAACCCTAATGTTTTCCCTTTTATTTTTTTAAAAATAAATAGAAAGTGATGGATGAAAATGAAATTACACTTGCTTAGTATTAATGTCATTGTGAAAAGTGCTAGGGCTGAAGCAAGAAAAGCATTCTGTAAAAAGCTCTGGAATGGAGCTTCTAGTTCTGATTTAATTAAATAGCACAAGTTATAAGAGTTGCTTTTGGTTCCCCTACCCTGATTCTAGGGAAATGCTGAAACATAATAATTTCATCTACAGGTCAGTGAAGAAGACATTTTAAATAATGCTGTGGGGAACAAAGAAAGTGACCACTCTGAACACTCTTCTTTTGAGTACCTGTAGTGATTTATCCAAGGCAGAGATTCTTGTTTTACCTGTGTTTTCTTTGTGTAAGTGGCAGTGTTAGATCTCTGCATTTTTTTACTTTCATAGAGATCTTAATCTTGATTTATACCTCTTAAGATAAGTCAGTTAATAGTCTTATATTGGCTTTGCTGTGTGCAGACAGGTGTCTGATCATACTGCTGAGTGACGTAGCTATTTTTTTCATAAGCCATCTAGCACTGGCCGGATGATACCAGCTTGCAGGCACAACTAGCAGTACTCAGACTGAACCTGTGCTCCTTGGCCTGTGCACAACAGAATAAATCCCTTCTGCTTGCTGATTCTGTTTTTAAAATTACATTTTCACTTTCTGTACAGGTATTTAGAATCCTATATAAAAATGGTAACAAAAAAAAAGATTTAAGTACTGCTTTCTTAAGCATTCTGAAACGCCTGACCATAAACTATCAGCCATGACAAAATATGCAAATTTTCTTGCTTGTCTTTTCTCCTCCTTTTCTCAACCCACTGTCATCATTGTTCTGGTAATCCTCTACTGTGAAGTGAAATTGCTTTTTAATTTTTTCCACTTTTTTTATTAATTTTAACTTCTTTAAGATTTGCTTTTGGTTCACAATTGCTATTACTTGGTTTCTAAATGTAGTCTTTTGGGACCTAATCAGTGCTGTCAATATTCTTTCTTCTAGTTGCTCAGCAGTTTGCAGCTTAGTATTGTTGAGGGGCAGCTGCCAAAGTTAAACCTTTGCTATGAAATAGAAGAAATTTTGAAGTGGGCTCCATATTCAGAGTCAAACTGTGGGATATATTTATCTTCTTATTTCTGTGCTAGGTATAGATTAAATACAACCATATTCTTCACAGCTTGTTTCATCTATGGACTTCTTGGTAGCTTTTTAATTAAACATCAACCTCAAAATTAATCAATTCAACATCATATCCAGAAAGTAATATCGGCTGTTTAAAGCAGCTGACATTTCTGTATTTTGGTTCTTTTAGTTTTCTTTTTTTTCCTTTTATTTCTGAAGATATGCAATTAGCACTCTTTATTTTGTGTTTTTGTTTTTTTTTTTAAGACGTAAAGTAAAATAGTGAACTGTATTGAATAGGTCAGATGTTGCATTACTTTGGTACTGAGTTCTGGAAGCAAGCTTTCATTTGCTGTTCAGTATAAAACCCTTCTTGCTTCTTAAATTGTACCGTATACATACATGGTCCTGAAACAGTGCATCCTAACATGAATCCTAGTGCATAAATTTTTTTAAATCCATTGCTCTCCAGCAAAATCCAATTTCCTGTACTATGGCAAATTTCTTGGGAATTTCAGAGGGCTTAAGGAGTACATAAGAACCTAAATTTTCAGAATTTGGTTAATTTACATATCTGCTAATTTAATACCAATGTATTGGGGATTTGGAGAATATACTGGAAGATTGTTTGAGAATTGGAGGTTTCAGAAAAGACTGCAGTTTAGATTCCCAGAACAATTGATCAAGATCTAAGATAATATTTTCTACAGGATGAGTAATGGTGTTGTATAGTCTTCTTAAAAAAAAAGAACAACAAAAACCAAACAACATCGCTGCACCTGAACTTGAATTTTCAAGGTGGTTATTGAATAAGTAATTTTGGAGGTAGTTGTAGAGAACATTTTTCTTTTTCTTCCTTTTTTCTTTCTTTTTTTTTTTTCCCACCAATAAAGATAGCACTGGCTGCTGGATTGCACTACAGAGAAACTGCAATTAGGTTTGCAAGATGTATAAACATATGCATATAAATATATCTGGTGCTTGAAAGCATTGTAATCTGTATGTCTCAAAATGGAGCTGTCTCTAATTTCAATATTTAATTGGTGAAATAATATCAAGCGTATATCTTTCAGCAGTACTTGTGTTGAAAACAATTACATGTTGCAGAATTCGTGTTATATTACTGCTCCAAATGATCACTGAAGGAGGAGGCGTGTGTTTAAGCCTGCAACTGTGTGGTTGATCTGAGCAGGAACTGCTTGAATGTTGACATGCTGGTATGTAAAACTGAAGACTGAAAAATCACTGGTTTTGTTGAGAACTTCTTGTAATGAGTACTGGATCAAAACCACTTCTAGATCAAGGGACCAGTAGCTTAGATATGGAGAAATATCTCATAAGCCTCCAGTTCTGTGTTACACCATTGGGAAGCTGGGATTCCCCAAATCAAAGAGATTTCCTGGAGATAAGTAATATTTTAAGGTAATTAACATTTCAGTTGTCTACATGTTCACTCATATTTTCCTTTTTTTCTTTCTTTCTTTTTTTCCATCTGAGAACAAGATTAAGCCTGTCAGATACCCTGCAAATTCTGCTCTGTGGGAGCAAACACTGTGGGTCCTGACCTCTGTTTATTTTGACTCCGGGGTTTGTCCTCCCGACATGTATTTGAACAGAGCTCTTAGGTAAACTGTGCTGTCCTCTTTCCCCCCTCCCACCAACTGCTGGCCCTGGCAGCCTCCCAACATCCGCTTCCTCCAGTCCTGCTCTTGGGGTAGCACAGTATCTCCAGCGGAAATCCTGTGACCAACCCGACTTCCTTTTGCTGCAGATTCATCTCCTTTTTTATCCAGCTCTGCCATCTTTGTCACTGAGCAGCTTTACACTCGGACATCAGCAGATCCCACACTTGCCATCTCAGTTGGCTGTTCTTTGCGTTTGAATTCCTGATGTAGTCTTTGGCTTGTCCCTCCATGTATGTTCTCACTGACTTCTTAAAAATAGTAAAATAATAGCATAAAACCATACAGTGTTACCTTTCCCCTCCTTTGGTTTACCTTTCCTTCACCCCTTTCCTTGTCCAGTTTTATTCTGTCACAAGTTCAGGAAGGGTTTTTAGCTCTCCTTGTACTTGTTGCAGTCTGTCAGTTCTCTTCTCTGGCATCCTTGGCATGATTATTTACCTTTCTCTCCATTCCCACCTCATTTTTAAGTAAAGCTTTTCCCTCTCATCTTGAAGAACACAAAACCAATCTTGATTCACTTTTCCTTGAGCCATATTATTGTCTGCCACCTGCTTTTCACCATTCACTGCATGTACCTCTCCTTTGAAGACCTTCACCAGTACAGATTTCACCCGACACATCAAAGTGAAGTAGAAATCTTGACCTGCTTTTGATTTTATTCAACCTTTCCCACCTTCCATACCATTAATTAATTGACTCATTTCATTTATTTCCTGTCTTGCCAGTTACTTGCCAGGCACAAAATATGGTGCTTCCTACAGTGGCTTTTCGTAATCTCTTTGCCATCTCTCATCTTCACCAGCTCTCTGTCCTTTGTTCCCTTCAATATATTCACTCTTACTTCAGTTCTAAACAGAAACTCAGCTACAGTATTTACAACTCTACTGATTTATGTCCTTAAAACTTCTTTTTCCCAGAATCAGCATGCTTAACTTTATTTCTTGTCCTTGGCTAATTTTAACTAAGATGGGGACTTAAGTATCCCCTGTTTCTCTCTGCCGTCTTTTTCGACTGCATGGAGCAATAGCCTTTCTGCTTGTCCCTCAGGCTTGTAAACTTAGTGTCCACTTTGCCTTGTTCTTCTTATCATAACCAGATATGCTTTGAGATCTGCAGGTATTTCCCAGTTACTGTACATATGCTCATTCTTGTCTTTCTGTACAGCTAAAACTGTCTTGATTATGGAATTGTGCTTTTCCCTGGCCTTGGAAAGTTTGAGTTTGCTATACCAGTATTTATCCAGAATATTTCTGTAAAAATCCTTTTTCTACCTTGCTGCTCACTTTCTCTGCTATGTGCTGCTGGTTGCTAATCCTCACCTCAATCTTCCGTACCATGAGAGACAGTCTTTAAGATACTGGGGATAAGGATAGGACTTGAAAGACAAAGAGACTTTGGATACATGGTGAACCAAAAAGCTGAGTAAATAGTGAATTGCTCCTGGTTTAGCCATCTGCAATGCCTGAGCAAGGCACCATAAAAAAAAAAAAAATTAAAAAAATGTTCCTTTTATTCTGTTTCCTTCATACATATAAAAAGGCAAATAATTTTTTTTTTCTTTTTTTTAACATACCTGGTTTAATTTCGTAAATGTAATTCTCCTCTTTTCCTACTCAAGCTGAAAAAAAGGTGGAATTACATTTGAGAAATTTGATGCCAGCATCAATTCTGGCTTTTCTTATTAGATGTATGATGACTTGCACACATGTGTATCATATCTTGCTATCTGCTGATTACAAAGCTAGCAAGGTCAGATTTAGTTGCCAGAAGCAACAGTGACCTCAGAGCTATTCTGTAGCTATGTGTAGGCAAGACTCTATTTTACTTACTTATTTTTCATATCTGAGCTCTTCCCTGCCCCCACAATCTTTTCCTGAATACTAACATATGTCAGATGTAGGCTAGAGAGATGCATAAACAACAGAGAAAAACTGATTTGAGTAAAGAATTTTGATTTTTTGGGTAGGGTCAGGCAGTAATAGCAAGAATAAAACCTTTTTACTTGTAGATAACAATATTGCTCTTTTTATTTAAACAGAAGAGAACATACCATTTTCCACTTAAGCAGAATTATGTTTTCCAGATAGATATAGCTCTTTTATATTCAGTCTTTGTAATTGATAATACCATAGGTAGTAGATGGGGGAAAAAAAGGGAAAACGTTGTCATCCTGGGAGCTTTGGAGTTTAATACTGCAGCTCCTTAGACCGGGAATCAATAAGGCCTTATGAGCAAAGATGGTACACTGAAGATGCATATACCAGTAAGTTGGTTAGATATAGAGGAGTCAAATCTATACCCTATTATATTAGCATGTTTTTTGAAAGAGTACTGAACCCTCAAACAGGAAACTTTCAAAAGAAGAGGTTTTGTCAGTAGTGTCTTTAAAAATCCAAACAGTAGTCTTGAAAATGGGGTGCAACCTCAATAAAGTATAAATTACAGGAGTAGAATTAGGCAGCAATTAGAAAGAGTTGAGAGGATGATACAAACCAGGTGGAGATTATTTTTATGAATATTTTCACACATAACATAACCTTAACTCTGAACAGTTTTAGTTGTGACTCAATACACTGTTTGTGTTAGGAACTTGATTTCATCAATTCACTGCTGTGTTCTCTTTTGTTCAAATATGTAAAATAATTGTTTTAGAATTTTAGATTAATTTCTGTCTGTGATTTAACCACTCTCCATTCTTAATGCAGTTAAGTATTTTAAGACTTCTCAGAGAAAGTCTTGGTAGTGTCATTAACAATGCTAATAAATGATTATTTTTTTCTCATATTTATTGCATTTGAATTTAAAAGTCTTCTTTCAGGTCATTGTTTGCAGCTGCATGTGACCTGATTATAAACCAATTCGATCAGTCTTTACTGTAGAGGAACAAGCTGCCTTTCTTCTCTTTATCCTCTTGAATCCTTGCCTGCCACTTGCACACATATTCCACTCAGAGGAGGCAAGGTGATCCCTTATCTCCTAAAAATGCAAACAACCCCCCAGCCAATCTCTCTAATCTCCCTTCAAATGCAACATAAGTGTGTCTCAAACTTCACCATGTCATAGTAAGAAGAGGTGCCACAAAACCTTAATCTTGCTTTGGTGTATTCTTAATTTTATCCAAGTTATCAATAAGAATACTGTTCCCTCTCACTTGGCAGAAGTTGGAAAAACAGTATTTTTAATAAAATTTTATAGTTGAAACTCTTCCTCGAGTAAGTCTAAAGATCAAAGAAAAATAAAAAAGAAAACCCTACACATGAAGAAGCAAGAGCATGTGCATCTCTTCCTCTCTTGTCTGCAGGAGAAAAGGAGTTCTCAGAATTGGATCTGGATAGATCTAAGGAAGAAATTCAGGAAGGATTATTCCCTTAGGGTGTGCATGTTTGTTTTTTAAAACAATGATTGAGTTATTTTAATACCCTGGATGTTCATCCTCATGTACAGCACAGGAAAAAAAGAATAAACAAAGGAGAAAATATTTTCCACTCTGCAGCATTAAAAAAAAAGTATTTTTTATCCCTCTCTATGCAGATATTGAAGACTTTGTCTGGGTAGAACAGGAATACAGTAATAAAAGAAAAATCCAAATAATAACATTGTTTCAATGTGGCATTGACCTCTTCAGGTAACCACATTACAACCTGAGAGTGCATTCTCTCCAAGAGATTGAACTAGCAGATAGTTGTGTCTGTAAAAATATTAATATATCTAAGTGACAATTTCCATATTCTCTCTGATGGTAATTTCACAATAAACAGAAGATCTCAATTAAAGCAATTTCCCATCCTCAGGAAGGGAGACTTAAACATTTTTATTTTATCTTCTGTCAGGACTCCCTGTGCACAGTTGCACTAGTCAGTCTGGTGCAGTCAGTTCTGTGTCCTGGAGGTCAAAGGGACCTCAGTATTTAGACAATGATCCTGTTGTAAGTAGTGCCAAGCCTGACATGTTGGGACCAGCAGGAGAATCCCAGGAGTAACTGTTGTGTGTAGTTCTAAATAGTGCTAATAAATGGTGTTGGATAGCTATGAAATAAATAGCAGACGAAAACTGAGCTTTTTATTCCCTT
>JANHFX010027334.1:71522-85206 GCA_027560015.1 Chloroceryle amazona
GGAGCAGACAAAGAGCTTTGATTTTTTTTTATTATTATTATTTTTAAATTATTATTAGTAGTATTTTTATGAGTATTTTTAAAATTTTTCTAATGGACAGAACAAAATACAGTAGATTTCATGCTTCCTATTAAGCTTTAGAGGTAGGCACATTGGTAAGAGAATGTAAACAACAAATAAGATGCTTCTCTGGTCCCTTGGAACATCCAACATTAGCACAGTTAAGGCTTACCATGTCTTAAGAACTAAGTAGTCAACCGAACAACACTATCAGCAGTCTAATATAAGAGTATGCTTTATTGAATAAACTAAATGACAGTTCTCAGGTGATACCATAATACCAATATTTCAAATGAGACACTTTCAGATTTTCCTACTTTTGTGTCCAATTCTAGATGCCTCTTTCCTCTGCAAAGGTAACGCCTGCCTGAATAGCAACAAAACTCTGAAAGTTTTCTCTTGCTAAGATGGAGAGGGAAATAAACCTTTATTCTTCTCATTGTTCTATGACAGAAAAAAAGTAAAAATCAATTACATCAGCAGGACTGAAGTATCCTTCTTGGTCATCAAATGAGGCAGCAGTTAACCTGACTATAGGGCACAGATTAAAATCTTTACACGCTGGTGTATTTGTGAATGTTTTTACAGCAAAGAGGTGGGCATATCAGATAGATTAGCTTCTGTAAATATGCAGTTATAAACTAAACACTAGTTTTACAAGAGTAAAGTAGAACTACTTCAGAGAGGTTGTACTGTTGTTTCTTTGACAATAGTTAGTTCATGGGGAGGTAGCTCTGTGTTGAACAACTGTGATTCAGTCCCTTCTGGGATACCTGGATTAAACAAAAACTTACAAAGTCTTTGTGCAGGTATTCCTGGGATTGCCAGTGACAGTCATTTTCAGTTTCAAAATCAGCGTCACTGGTGTGAGTGACTGATTTCCTTTGTTTAAAAATTTAAATATGTACATCACTATACTTCATATCTTACAGAACATACATTTGTCAGTGTACAGAATAAAGAACACAAATCATGATTGCATATATTTAATCATATATTTAATCAAAGAGTGTGGGAACAAATCCAGTCAGTAAGAAAAAGGCAGTTAAAGCTGTCACTGGTCTTTCCAAAGAGTTTGGGTGTAAGATTTTCATAAAGTCCTTCATATCACAAAATACTCAAATGTTAAAAACATGTAGGGGGGCATACAGGAGTGTTACTATGTGTTGTTTTCAGTTATTGTGTATGTTAATGAACATCTTTTCCATCAATAAAATGCTGGTAAGAATATGTCAATCACTTGCATCAAGGTATCATGCGTACCTGTGTTCTGCATGATGCTCATGTACCATTTTTTAATGGTGTTTCTGTTTTTTCTAATATCCAGGATAATAGCAAAATGTTGTAGGAGCATCACAAACAGTTGTCGCTTGTTTAACAGAGGAGGTAAAGAGATCTAACTTTCTACATACAGGCAATCCAGTTTGACTCCTTTTTTAAGACAGTTTATCATGGGGCGTTAAACCATTCAGTAGACAAAAGGCAGAGGTAGAGGGAGGACTTTCAGTGATCTCCTCTTATTTGTTCCCTTGCAATCCAGCAAGAAAATATAATTTTGTAGTTAAAAGTTTATATATCCATGTAGGTGTAAATGCGGGGTACTGAGTAAAATGCCCAACTTTGAGGCAGAATTTCTGTATGAAGATAATTTAATTTCTCTATCTCAGTTCCTATACTGAAAACTGGGCATGATTGTCCTTTTGTCATCTCTTGTCTATTTTTATGGTGTAAATTATTTGTATTAAGAATTATCTATTTATACATTGTCTCCCATAATGAAATTCTGATTCGGCAGAGTTTTTTATTGAAGTGCAAACGATAAGTAGTAGTAGGCATGGGATCTAATTTCAAATTAAAAAAGCCTTAAGGCAGGCTGAAATCTATTAGCCCCTTGAGGCAAAGATTGCCAGAGTATACAGATTTTTGGCCATGTTTTTAGATGCGGTATTCATTTTTGGGTTGGATTGAAAAGTGAGGAGTGGCAAGCAGCCATTTACCTCAAGCAATGCTTCTTTTATTCAAGTTTAACTTATTTCTTTACACAACTACTGTTAGCTGGTGGATTTAAAGCCACTAGTTTTCATATTTTCATTCCCAACTGAGAGAAACTAAACATGCTGCATAATCAATTGCAAATCAGAAAAAAAGATTTACTTGATATACCAACAGATGTGGCTGAAGACTCTGTGCAGTCTTGTCTGAAGTGTTAGAACAACACAGGATTTCAGTTAGTCAGAAATAATGTGGGTGACAAGCACAAAACTTTTGGTATGCATTTTAGCACATTAAAGAACTTCAGAACAGTTCAATAGAGAGACAACATTATTCTTAATTTAATATTAAATATTGAACTGAAGTTAATTTGAAATGGAATATCTGAGTCACCAATTTAATAATAATTGCAGTGTAATTAGATTGAACATCCTAGGGGGAGATAGAGAACCAAAAGGCAACACAGAAGCAACAGCACTAAGCTTTAGAGGAAGCGATTTCTATGAAATGAGAGACCTTGAGGTTGAAAGTTAACAAGAAAAAAAACTTAGAGACCTAGTGTTGATAGTACTTAAGAATAGTATTCTCTTAAATAACACTGAGTTTCTGAAAGTCAGTGTGCCATTGAACAGAAAGAAAAGGTAAGATGGGATGCTCAACCAGTACGGTGTAAAACACTCTTCAAACAAAAACGTGGAAATTTGAAAAGCTTTAATTAGGTAATTATTAGGAAATGCAAATAAATTTCAACAAGCAGTGTCTGATGGAAAATTAGAAGGGCAATAATGGATTTTTGAGATGTGGGCAAAAGTATAAAACTAAACCAATTATTTAAGTTTATTAAAAACAGCCTGCAGAGTAATAAGGGTTAAGAAAGCTGAACTGAGAAATATTTCATTCTTTAAAATACAACATAAAAAATACAAAAAAAAAGCATAAGATACCCCACTGTCCTAACAGACTGTAATAATAGAGAAAAGGATCTGGAGTGTTGTGGGTAGTTCAGTGGGGACCTCTATACAGTGTGTTAATGTGCAGTTGTGATCCAGAGCACTGATTAAGGTAAATTTAAAAGCAGAAGGGAGGTTTAACAGGTTCAGTCTGGCTTTCTGGCTTTTGCAGACCATGAAGTATCACCCGTATCTCTGTCAAGTCAAAAGCTAGCTTCTGAAAAGGGGAGTCTGTGTTACTTCGCAGCAGTGGTCATCAGTACCTCATCACATTCAGGCTCTCCTGCTTCCCTGAAAAGGGAAGAGCAAATAGCAAGAGCCAAACTTCTGCTCCTAATTTCTCTTGAACTCTGAAAGGCAACCAGCAGAAACCAGACTGCTGGCACGGTGTAGGTTACATGCGTTGCAAGCACATTGAGGGCAAGGCAAGCAACCCAGTTCTCCATAGGATGAAAGAAAGAAAGAAGCAGAGGAAATCGGGCTCCAGTGCACACAAACTACTTTTTTTTTCTCAAAGTGGGTAAGAGCATGACTTTAATAAAAGCCATGGTCTCACCCTAACAACTGCAAGCCAGTAGTAAGCTCATGACCTCTCTTGGTGAGTGAGTTCAGAGTTTAAGTAATCCTGACTTCCTGAAAGTAGGATTTAGTGTTGAATAATTCTCAATTTTAAGAATATAACTTTAACCTCCAGCTATTGGATCTTGTCATGCTCCAATAAGACTGGTAAGCTCTTCATGATCAAAGGTTTTAATGTATGTGAGTGCCTATATCCACAAACTGAGTAATTTTAAACATTCTCTATTACAAGGTGGATGACCACTATCAGAAATACTTGGTTAGTAACTTGCTGTTCATCAGCACAGGCACTTTTTGTAAGCATTCCTCAGAAACTGCAGTATTTTCAGAGCTGAGTGAAGTAGTGCAAACATGGGCATCTGGCTGTTTGCTTTGCACATTTATCACTAAAATTTGTAATCCTTCTGTATAACCAAATCTATATAAATACAATTAATTCATAAATTAATATATACACTTTTTTTTGAGTGTGTTTGTCAAAACACACCATCTATGAAAAAAACTATTTAATCATTCACATGATATATAAATCCAGAGCTCAAACTAACCATCTTTTCCAGCAAAAGCATTTTATATTTGACCTTCTCATGTTGTTTGCAGTGCTGCTGTCTTTTGATGACTTATTTTGGTATCAGCTCGCAGTATTTGTGAAACAGGGATTTAAGGAAGTTTGCTCCTTAGCTTTGTGAAAAATATTCCTCAGTTTGAAACTATTTATGATAACACAGGAAAATAAGCTTCTGTAAGACTTGCATAATAAACAGGGTGGAAGATGGTATGGAAAATTTTATAACCTCATTATGAAAAATGAGTGTTATGGCCTCATCTGGCTTCTGTGTGCAGTAGTGGTTACCTCAGAGGCAAAAAAAAAGGATACTTTAGAATGAACAGCAAGAAAGATGTCTAGAGTGGTGAAGGACAGAGAAACTAAGTAACTGACATTGAAAAAATTAGAGCTAATTACAGCAGTAGTTTTATTTCCCTTTTCAACTCACACTTTTTTCCAGAACAGTCCTGTTCCTGTGTCACAGTTTAGAGAACCAGTAAAACGGCTACTTCCCTTTCAGAAGTAATAGCTATGTCAAACAATGATATTTCTGTCATAATTAGAATTAAACATTTAAAAAAATAAAAATTGAGTGGGTAAACTGAAGAATTACTCTTGGTTACCTCACTGTTTTCACTCAGTAGTTAATGATAAGGAGAATCAGTCCTTTGGATTCAAAGAGGCTGTAGAGGTGGAACAAGAATAAAGATGATCACAAATTAATCCGTGGATTTGGATCAGGGAGGATGTGGTGTATAGGAGTGGAGCATTGCAAGTATCAATATTTTTCAATTAAAGCTGATGATTTTCGAGGCTATTCAAACCAAAAGTGGTCCAGAATAAAATGTGAAAAAAGGTGAAGGCAGAACTGACAAAAAGAAAAAAATTCTCATCATGTATGTTTAGGATGTAGGATGCTCTGCCATTTAACGAGGGAAAGTTAGAGTTCAGCATGCCAGAAAGGGTTTGACATTTTGGGGGATAATAGCAACACCCAGAATAATTGGTATAAAAATACTAGTTACATTTAAATCTTACATATCAGAGATGAGACAAACATCTAACATTAGAATACCAGAATGAAGTACAATGCCATGATCAACTTACCTCACCTCTGCTTGCAGCTTGCTTTCAAGTTTTTTTGTCCCCTTTAGAGATAAGGTAGGGTTCTAGAAGGATCTCATGTCCATTCTGTTCCCCAGCAATAGTATTGTTAAGCATCAAAAGGCTAACAGCTGGCTAAATAATAATATTTTACAATCGGAGTGGTAAAAGCTTTTTGTCCTGTTGTCTGTGTGTTGAAGGCTTTTCTGCATCCAGCTTTTGAAATGTCATTTCTCAGTTATAAGTGATGAAAATGTTATTTTAAACAGATGGGTCTCTTCTTTCTTCTCCTGTTTTCTCTCTTTTTACAAAGACTTATTTCTTCTTTTCTTTTTTCTCCCTACTTGCTGCTTGACCCTCTGTCATGGCTACACATTCTGTTGTTTCTTTATCTCCAGTCTGCTGCATCTCTCCTCAGTCAGTCCCGTATCTTACCACTGTCATATTCCTCAGATGTGTATCAGCCATCTGATACTTGACAAAATCTTTTTTTTTTGGCTGAAGTCTTTCAACCACACATCTAAGACAATGTTGTAAGTACTTTACTGCTTGATTAATATTTCAGAACTAAGGAGGAGTTCCTTTAAAAGGTCTTGGAATATGGCACTTGAAAAAAATTAGCAGGGACACTGGAGGGCACATATGGTTTGTACTCCCATTCTTAAAATTTTCAAAAAAGCTGAACCTACTCATCAGGCATTCTGTTAATATTATCTAAAAGCGGTCACACATTAGCTTTGTGAGGTGAAAGCAGCACTTAATTCAAAATGTGATTTAACTCCACCGTGTTACAACAGTTAAGTTTGCTGGGTTACAATCACTATAGTTTGTGTTCACACTATGGTAGCTTTGAAGTATCAGACATTTTTTGTAGTACAGTGAGGTCACTCACAAAATCTTATCTTCTATTTCAGTTAAAAAAGAGGTGCCAAGTATCTGAATAATGTAAATGCATATATATTGCATTATGAAGTAATAATATGGATTTCAACATCAGATTCAAATCACGTATTTGGCTTGAGAATATTTCTGTTACTGGCATCTTAATTTGTAAATATTTGAAGGCTTATTTGATAGTAAGATAAACTTTCTGCGTATGATAATTATCACTATGTAGAATTCTACTGAAGCAAATTTTCAAGGAAAATGTTTAATTACATGCTAGCATTCCCCACTGTTGATGTCGGTTTAGATTACTTTTCCTATGGAAATATTTTTAAAAAAGGAGAAATATCCCATTCTGAAAAAAAATGTGTGATGGAAGAATAGGACTTGTTAATTTCAAGATAGACACTTATTTATTTTGATTTTCTTCCTGTGCTATTAGATTTTACTTCATAAAAATATTTTATATTGGCATGCCTTAGGTGTTCCTGTGCTGGCAGAGGGGTTCCACTCAATGATCTCCAGAGTTCCCTTCCAACGCATACCATTCTATGAATCTGTGTTTTTATGGGTCACACCATATCGAATCCTGTTAAAATTTCAAAATCCTACAAATCCTGTTCTGACCTTTTCTGATAGCATTCAACCTACCTATTGCATGACATTTTATAACACAGAAAAGTGACATCTGTCTATGAATAATGCACATAAATGAGGAAATCAAATATGAAGCTTCCACAATGAAGGAATTGAAGTTACTCTGCTGTCTTTTATACTGACAGATTTCTATTCTGACAGATTTACACTAGATAAACAATATAAATAGTTCTGTTCGTTTTCTTAATAAGGCTTTTCAAAGCAAGTTTCTCAAGAATTGTAACTGAGAAAATGCTTTCTCTTGAGAATACTGAAAAACATTGTGTTTCCTGCCTGGCATATGATGTTTACAGTGAGTAATGGTGAGGAGTGTGGAGCAAGGGATACTTGTGAAGTCTCTGCTGATGGCAGTAACAGCTGCTTTCAGGAGTTCTCTTTTCCCTTCTCCTTCAAGAAAGGAAAAGGCAATTCTTTAGTAGAGTTTCAACATAAAACATGTGAATGCATGTGTTAGGTTGACATCTGACAACTAGTACAGTCCATAACACGCATAGGGGAAGTACATTTTCCTTCTTTCAAAAACAAGATTTTAGATTTTTGATATGACTGCTACAAAGTTACTTCCTTCCAACAGGTTTGGTTTGGGATTATGTTTTCCAAAAACCACTCTAAACAGTTATTCCAAATAGTACATTTGTTATGGGAAATAATTGCATAGTGACCTAGATCTTATTAAATGTTGCAGAGTTTGTTACAAAATGAGAGTAATTTTGATGTTTGTAGGCTAGGGCTGTAGTTGATTGGATTTTGAGTGAAGGAGGAGGTTAATTTTCCAGAAACTCTACATGCAGTGCTTGATAGTGGTTGTAGATTAACCTATTAGATTAGTAATGGTTGGAGGGCTTGAGTATGCTCAGGGTTCAAGTCTGCCTGTGTACACACAACAGGATGCTCTTCTGTGGAGAGCCTAAACTAAGAGAAGGCATGGAAAGGTTTTGATACCAGAGTACAGGCAAATACTTTTAGTGTGAGATTAATTTTTAATGCCCACTGTGGAAAAATAAACCTTCTAGTTTAGCGTGATACCGTTTTTTATTTAATCCCTTCACTGGTGAGTTTTTTATATCAGCAGTTGTCATGTCTTAAAACTTGTATTTTCTAAAGGTAAAATATGATAATATTTTATGATCAAAATAGTTCATTGATGTAACTTACTCCTATACAACAGTGCACCAGTTTTTTCTTCTCTGTCCAAAGAAGTGCCTGATCATTTTGTTATCATATGAAAATGTTCATATTTTAAGACATTTTTTCATTTTTACCATGTTCTTTTATATTTGATACTTGCAGCATGCATTAAATAGAAAAGAAATAGTGAGATTTTTATCCAGGGGAATGATTTTGTTTGTTTGTTTTTCTTTGAGGCAGTATTTATGCACAGACCCTTTGCATAATGGCAACGTAATATTTAAGATATCTTCAGACAATGTCTTCAAGAGGAAGCTTCTTCCAGAACAGAGGTGGTGCAGTGTGAGTGAAGGAGAGAAGGAAAACATGCCAGATTATAGTTGTTTGGATCATTTATGGGAAATTTTACTTTAGTACAAGCTCGAGTATGTTAGTTCACCAGGATTTTATGGCAGGGATTTTTGCTGCTGCTTATTATTTACAAATTTTTACAGGGATTTTAGATTTTTTTTTTTTTTTTCAGAAGAGCAAAAGCAGGCATAATTTTGTGGTTGTGTCTTATCTTTGAGAAAGAAGTAATAATTTCTTTAATTATAGTTTATTTTCTCTTACTATATAAAATACTCATATTTAATGTAGAATCAGTTTGTTTGCTGGGATTTACAGCATTAGCTGTAATCTTCTTTTAGAAAACAACATCATAGAGTTATATTGAAATTCAAGGACATACTCTAGATTCTGGAACCTCACAGTTCTTAAGTGACTCCTTTTCTCTGAAATGGAATTTTCCATTTCTGTGTATACAGTGATTACATACCTAGAAAACCTTTTGTTCTAAAATACCCTCCACTGACGTGCACCACAAGCGATTGCCCTAAAATGACCACATGCCATCTCTTAGCACCATGAATGAAATGTGACGTCAAGAGAAATGCTTGTCTATCCTTCCTTCCCTCCCTTCTCCACCACCACTCACACCCCCCTCCAGTTTTGTTCAGATACAGTTTGTTCTCTTGGGTCCTTGCAACCAAGGAGAGGTTTTCTAGGACCAGAAATAATAAGCTCTCATACGTACAGGTCTGCTCGGTCATGACAATAAGCAAGTGGTTTCAGTCTGGTTAAGTTTCAGGTGTGTTTGATCACTTAGTGCAGTTTGTATTTTGTTCCATATGACTTCAGGAGGCATCAGCCAGCTTTTGCACATTTGTCTCTAGTGGGCTGCTCTCCAGGGCAGTAGACAGATCGCATGACCCACGCCTCTGTGAACCGCCTTAATGCAGTTAACATGTTGATTGCCTCTATCAACTGAGGCAATTTGTGGCTCTAGATTTGAAAAATATGTACATGACTGTACATGTTTTCCAGATCACAAGTGTTGAAAATTAAGTGAAGATTTATGTGTGTTAAATAAATAGAAAGCTATAGCAACACTTGCTTGAACAGTAAAGACAGAACATTGGCATCTTCCAGTTCTTACTCTAAAAACACTTGCATTGTATATTCAGCATCTGGTTTCAGAAAGAGATAATGTGATAAAAAGGGTTGTATGTGGGGCTATGTTGCTGTAATTCCCTGTCTGCACCGCCTATTGCTGTTGTTCTGCCCTGTCAACTTGCTGAGAACTGTGAGCTTGCTTTTCTGCCCTGTGAACTTCCCCCAAACCATCTGTTTCTGCTGTATCTTTTTTTGTGCTGTAAAATGGGGGAAGTAAATATTACTACCTTTAAAGGAGCTTGTAATTCTTTAGTGGTCTTAAATATTAACGAACATACACTCTTAGCATTACATAGAATCACTGAGGGAAACAATCTAATCTGAGTAGTAACTTGCAGAACAAAGTCCTTGGGTTTAATTTTCAAAAAGCACCTTACCTTAGTTTTCTCAGTCTTTTATTTCTTTTTCCCTGTTCTGTGCTACTGGAACCAGGATTTGACATTAATGTTTTGAGGCAGCTTTTCAGCGAGGGTAGCTCAGTGCAGCTTGATCAAAGTCAAAAGAAGTACAACAATATTTACAGTTCTGTTTGCTAGGAATTTAGCTGGAGTTATTTTGGTCGTAAGAGCCTATGACCATATTGAACAAGACTTACAAAGTAGTGTAATATGTGAATACAGACATGAGTACCTTTAAGACTTTTTCCAGCATTTTAGGGGAGCATCAGTTATGAAGGAGACAGAATTACCAATTTTATACTTTACTCTAAAAATACAGGAGCTAGAACAAACCTTCCTATTAGTATAAGTATATGCATTATCATTTTAATAGCCAATTTGGTAATATGGTTTGGGTGAGTCTGTTGTCAAGCTCCCCCCCCCCCAAGGCTTATTTTTAATATCATACAGATGTTTTGCTTCAAAAGTTCTCAAAGTAAAAAAAAAAGAACATACTCAATCTGAAAATTGCCCATTTTAAATTGGTTCTGCCAGGATTTCTAATGTATATAACAATGTCCTGGTTAATAAGTGGTCATATAAGCCCGATGAGATACCCACCACTGCCTACTGGTTGAATCTTTTCCCACTGTTGCAGTTGTCATACTAGTGTTTCTCTGATTCTGTTCCAGTTCAATTTAACTTTACTTGGACTGAATGGTCAGAGTTTTCACAGTGTCCCAGGTTGGATCTCACCCATCCTCTATGGATTGATGTGTTTTCCAATGCATCCCAAAATTACTTAGAATTTTAGATTGTTACTTGCTTTCATGAACTCATAATTGTTATCATTATGTATTTATATTGCTGTAGATTAACAGGTTGGGGTTGTTGGGTTTTTTTTGGTGTTGGTGTGGGTGATTTTTTTTTTGGTGGTTTTTTTTTGTGGGTTTGTTTGTTTGTTTTGTAGTAGTTTTGGTTTGTTTTTTTAATATACATGCTACTAATTTGTTGGTGTGCTATTCATCTTCAAGTTTACACTTTTTAAATTTAATCCCTTTGAGGATCATCCTACCCATCTGTTTCCTCACCAGTGACACTCTGATCCTTCACTGCTGAGACCTTCCAAGTTCATGAAATTGCCAAATTTTTATTTTGTACCCTCCTACTGTAACACTGTAAGCCTGTGTATTCACAGAGACGACCTTTACAGTGTGGTTAAGCACATGTGCACTGTAAACCACAATACAAAGTTCTTCTAGTTTTCCTGTTTGTATTTCTTCAGGCACAGACTGTTTTTTTGTAGTGGCACATAGTTTGTCACTTCCCACTTTGGTGCTACCTCTCCTGACTTTCAATTTCCTTGTGTTTTCAAGTGTTCATTAAAGGATTTCCACAGGTCATCTCTTAATTGAGCTAACATGAGTTCACCCTCCTTAGTTCATAGTCAGACTTGGGTAGGAGTTGTGACAATTATTTCACTTTTTTTTTTCATTTTTAAACTAACTTGGAGAATTACTTTTAGATTTATAACCTAAAATTTTCTGAGTAGAAAAAATATTTATTATTTTCCCAATCTGAAAGAAAGGTATTGTCAATAAAAGAAAATATAATCCTGGCAGAGATGATGCGTAGGGCTTGGTCTCTGCAGGTTCATTGAATCAGCAGCAATTCCTCATGGTAACTTAGTGCTACTCTCCTGCTTTGGGGAGGCAGGCAGGCATCACTGTCCTGTATGACAAAGCCAGAAAAGCCATGAAAGGTGTCTGATGACTGACTGCAGTGAAACTCCTATTAGAATGTAAATTCTTTGTTCTCTAAATCCTTTAGAAGTGTTGGCCATAACACAGGCTGGCTCCTTAGTACTTCAGTAAATTATAATCTTCGAAGCATGAGTTTTTTATTTTATTAATAATTCATTTTAGGTACTAGAGGAATCTGTGTAGTATGGCATGAATAATCTTCATATTAGATCTCTTGCCAGGAAAGAAAATATTGTTGTGAATTTTATTTTTAATTCAGTTTTGCCTGATATTTACATATAAGAATGAAATAAGGTGCCATATATAATTAATTTCTTAGTCTTACTAAAATGGTAACATTTGCAGGTTCTAACATCCATCCATCTGCCTACATGTTTATACCGAACTTGACTCTAATTTGTTCTATAATGTCAATTTATATGATTTTCACTCAAGGTAGGTTTTAGTGCAAAATCAAGAGGTAAGTTTTAGGCCAGACAAACATCAAAGCTTCCACTTAATGTCTGTGAGGCTGGACTGCATACAGTTCTGTGCTTATGTAGTGAAGTCCTTAAACAAGTCTATAAGATAAGGTTTTCAAGATCCTCCTTTACAATAAATGTTCATATCAGAACCATTTAATCAATTCCTTTCATTTAATGATGTAAAAACTAAAAAAAGGTAGACATGCCTTTCCAGATGATAAAAAGAACATGCCACTTAATGCTTGCATGTTGTGGGAGGTGCAATGGCTAGTGAGAGCCCAGTGTCAGATCAGCTGCACTGACAATAGTTGTCAGGGAATGTCTGCCAAAACTGACATATGGTAGAGGAGGAATCATTACAGACTATTAAAGCTTTGTGGGAGCATAACCATTGGAGATTTTTGTGTGTACTTGTTTTTTTTCTCAAAAGTTTCTGGTTTTAATTAATGCAATTTAAGTATAATTCAAATCTGTTTTTCCTGCTTGTACAATAACCAGTAATTTTATTTCTTGTATATTCTATTCTACTCTTTATTCTATGTGAAGGAAAATTAGAAATTTTGGTTCAACTGTAAGTTTCCTTAAGAAACCATATTTGCTAATTATTTAATTTGGAGCTGTAAATCTTAAAAGCTGTTTTTACCTAGCTCTTTTCTTTCCAGTGAAATGGGATTTTAAATTGAGCTTGCTATACTTCAGATGGAATCAGTGCAGTTGAAGCCTTCTGTTTGTTTCATGAAATACTTGAAATACATGAATGAGTTTGTTATACTTTGCAGTATGGAGCTGTCCCTCTCCTACCATTCTTAAACAATAAGTTTAATATTTTTTTTCAAATGGAAGTTGAGGAATCAAAAAAAACCAAGCCAAAGCAAAAACCCCAAACCACCAAACAAAACCAAACACACACACAAAACAGCAACAAAACAAACACCCAAAGCAAACCAACAAACCAACAAAAAATGAACTAACATTACCTTAAACACAGTTCTGCTGCTACTTCTGTGGAAGAGTTTGGGACAGAGATTGACAGAGGAGGGAAAATGCTCCCTTTTCAGAAAGGACATAGAGCCCCAAAGAGCAAAGGCTGTTGTGCCTGGGTGGCACCTGCATCACTGTCTGCTACCTGGTCAGCAGCAGCAGTGCATCCAACACAATTTGCTTTTGCTGAAACCACTGAGGTGTCTCCTGTGCTGTTTTCAGACACACTGATTTTAATTTGAGGCGTAGCAGAAATATTGAACTGCTTTTTCCTTGTTTTGTTTTCATGTCAGAGTTTTACACTTTTTAGCTACAGTATTGGAAATGGACATAGGGCTAGTTTGAAGGGACAGCAAATAATAGGTAGCAAAGAAATAAAGTACTCAACTTCTTGTAGTCTTCAATCTAGCAGTGGAAAGTAGCTTCTTTTCCTTAAATCCTGGATGATATTGAATAAAAAGAGGGAACTGGTTTTCATCATTTCAATAATTTATTTTCCTTAAGAGTGTATCTGAAGTTTCCCAAATTCTTCATGGTACACAGCTGGCTCGGTGCTCTTTGCTAATACGCTTACCTGTCAGCTTACACTTACAGTGTATTCACTGAGTTTAGGATTCTCTTCTAACAGTTAATTTCCTCCTCTAACCTTTTTTTTTTTTTTTTTTTTTTTTTTTATTTCAAATTTTTTTCAAAATCATTTCTT
>JANHFX010027334.1:90675-106021 GCA_027560015.1 Chloroceryle amazona
AGAAGCGTGGCCAGCAGGTCGAGGGAGGTGATTCTCCCCCTCTACTCCACTCTCGTGAGACCTCACCTGGAGTACTGTGTCCAGTTCTGGAACCCCTGTTGCAAGAGGGATATGGATGTGCTGGAGCATGTCCAGAGAAGGGCCACGAGGATGATCAAGGGGCTGGAGCACCTCTCCTATGAGGACAGGCTGAGAGACTTAGGGTTGTTCAGTCTGGAAAAGAGAAGGCTCCTA
Organism: Chloroceryle amazona; assembly: GCA_027560015.1. Classification (NCBI taxonomy): domain Eukaryota; kingdom Metazoa; phylum Chordata; class Aves; order Coraciiformes; family Cerylidae; genus Chloroceryle; species Chloroceryle amazona. The sequence goes on from JANHFX010027334.1 coordinate 90,910, forward strand.
GGAGACCTTCTTGTGGCCTTCCAGTATCTTAAGGGGGATACAAGAAAGCTGGGGAGGGACTTTTTAGGCTATCGGGCAGTGATAGGACTGGAGACAATGGATAAAAACTAGAGAGAGGTTGATTCAGGTTAGACATTGGGAAAAATTTCTTCTTCATGAGGGTGGTGAGACACTGGAACAGGTTTCTCAGAGAGGCGGTGGAAGCCCCATCCTTGGAAATTTTTAAGACCAGGCTGGATGGGGCTCTGAGCAACCTGCTCTAGTGGGAGGTGTCCCTGCCATTGGAAGTAGGGTTGGAACTGCGTGATCTTTAAGGTCCCTTCTAATCCTGACAGTTCTGTGATTCTAATTCTATGATTCTACGTGGCTCTATAAATCCCTCCAGGGATGGCTACTCCACCACTTCCCTGGGCAGCCCATTCCAGGCCTTTTGGGGAAGAATTTCTCCTAATATGCATCCTAAATCTTCACCTGGCACAATTTGAGGCCCTTTCCTATTTCTTGTAACATAGGAGAAGAGATCAACCCCTACCTGTCAGGGAGTTTTCGCAGGTGAGGAGGTCTCCCCTGAGCCTCCTTTTCTCCACATTAAACTCCCAATGTGTCTTTTGGTTCCTCTTTTTGGTTTTTTGAGTGGTTCCCCTCTTCCATTTTATGTATACATTTATATATGTCTTATGTACACACCACAAATGCATCCTGTTCTAACTTGCACTCTTGTGGTGATGTTCTGTACAGTCGATGCTCTGCTTATCCCACAGGAATCTTTGCTTTTATGACAAACCTCAGTAGTTTACAGTAAAGTCAGCAATGATGGGCAACAGGCAAACTCTTCTACAGGTGTATCAGCAGCAAAAGGAAGACTAGAAAACTGGAAGACATGGGCCTACTGCTGAACTGGGCAGGGGCTGTGGTAGCAAAGGACATGGAAATGGCCAGCATATGTAAAGTGCCTTCTTCACCTTGATCTTTACTGTTATGATTTGCCTTCATGAGTCCTAAGCCCCTAACACCCATGGGAGAGTCAGAAGCAATGACGACTTAGCTAAATCAGATGTACAGGAGTTTGCATGACCTGATGTCATGCACTGCAAATGCAGAGTGAGCTGTCCAGTGTCACTGAAAGCCACTCTTTATTTTCTTTGAAAGGCTGTGATGATCAGGGTACATTTCTGAGGACTAGAAGAAAGAAAATGCCTCCTATCTTTGAGAGGAACAGTAAGGAGCATTGGGGTACTACACGACTGTCACCTTCAACCTTTATTTCTGAGAACCTGATGAAGTTGTGTATACATCTTCAGTAATCACCTGGATGATGGGACAGGGTGAACCCTCAGCAAGTGTACAAAATTATACAAAAGCAGTAGGAATATTTGATGCACCAGGAGGTCGTGTTGCCATTCAGAGGAACTTGCCAACGAGGAACCTGGTGAAGGTCAACCAATGGAAATGGAAAACCCTGATGGTTTAAGAGGAATAACCCCAGACACTGTACATGCTGGGGACCAACTGGGAGGCAGCTTTGCAAAAATGATCTAGGGATCCTGGTGGACACCAAGTTGACCATGAGCCAGCAGTGCACCCTTGTAGTGAAGGCAGCCAAGAAGCAGCCAGGGATATGTCGCCAGCAGGTTGGGGAAGGTTATCCTTCTATTTAGTCCTGGTGAGACACATCTGGGGTATGGTGTTCAGTCCTGGATTCCCCAGTTCAAGAAAAGCTTACTGGACTGAGTGCAGCAATGGGCTACAAAGATGATTAAGGAATTGGAGCATCTGTTTTACAAGGAGTGGTTGAGAGCACTGGGACTGTTCAGCCTGGATAAGAGAAGACTGAGGGGATCTTGTCCATTTGTATATATACCTGATGGGAAGAAAGAAGGTTTGTCTACACTCTTCTTAGTGATGCCCAGCTGAAGGATAAGAGGCAATGAGCACAAATGTTGAAATACAGGAAATTTCTTTTAAACGTAGAAAAGACCTCACTGTAAGGGTAACAAAGTAGACAAGATTCCCCAGAGGGGATGTAGAGGCCATCCATGGCGATATTCAAAACCCATCTGAACACAGACCTGAGCAGCTTGCTCTAGTTGACCCTGCTGTGAGTCCTAGAGTTGGACTGGGTAATCTCCAGATGCCCATCCAACTTCAACCATTCTGTGATTTGGTGAATTTTGGAACAACTTTAATTCTGCCTTAAGTTTAGGTGGCACTTGATTGCCTGTCTTTGTCCAAATAATGCTCTCTGTTTTGAAGTTCTGTGAAGAGCTTTGGGAAATATGAGTTGATACTGTATGCAGGCAGGGATTATTTATCAGTGACACTTGAAAGCCTCCTGTTGCACTTCTGCAAAGAGGTGGAAAGACTTTCTGTACTCTTCCATTTTATTAGGCACAGTGTGATACAGTCAGCCTGTGCAACACAAACAAGCTAAGAAGAAAGTTGAAATTATATGTGGAGTCAAATGCAGAAGACAAAATAACAAATATGAGAAGATGTTTCAACCATTTAAATAAAAGTAAGGATAGTGTCAGAGAAATCTTAATGTATCTAATTGCCATCAATAGTTGCTTTGCTCCAGAAAATTTGCTGCTTTTCTAACTCCAGTTCTCTTTTATTCACTGCTTTCACTGAATTTATGGGGAAATGGCACAAGTTTTCAGTCACTGTGTTAACTGTGTACAGGTGTTAACTTTGCAGTGCTTGGAACAGAGTTGTCAGAGCTGAGTATTGAATACTGTTGAGCAAACAGTGATGTTGGTTTTGGCAGTAATATAAAAGTGATAGACTTGTATTCTGCAAGAACACACCATGACTAGGCCAGTAATGTGCATGTAGAACCTTAACTATCACAAAGTTGTAGATTCTGATCTGTGCAATGAGTTCTGTGTGCTGATTGTGTTCAAGTGTTGTTATTAACAAAGGAATAGATTTTCCATGCATGATTAATGGTTTTGCATGCATCAGATTGTGGCTGCCTAAACTCAGAAAAAATAAACGAGATTATCTATTTCTTCCTTTTATCAAAGGTTATAGTAATTTGTAACTATTGTGAAGTCCTGAGTTGGAACAGTGTTTTCCATAATACCAAGAATTTAAAATATGGGTTGTCTGAGTTATTTTAATAGTCATTAAACAGAATCAGATGAAGGACCTAGGGGGGAAATAAAAAAGTAACTTGTTGAAACATAACCCAAGAACATTCAGTTCAGATTATTAGCAAGAATGAACACATCATGTTTTGTTAGTTACAGTATCTGAGTGTATCTCATGTCTCAGGTTGGAAATTGTCATGAGTTTCAGACTTCAGAAACTCAGTAGAAATCCTGAATAAAATTTTCACCAGTTTCAGGTTGTTTTAAGACAGGCTTGTGAAGTTGCAGGCTATATGAAAAGTCACATTTTTATTGAATTAGGTTTGAAGTATTGTAAACAAGACTGTTAAATAGAATGTGTTAATCTTAACACATAAGTTTGAGGAGGTTTTTGACTATCTGCATTCCCAGTTTTTAAGATGATATGCCTTTTTTGCTCATCAACATAGCTCAGTTTCTCAGGCTGGATTGCCTGTGGTGCAGGCCACCATCTTCACCCGATTCCCAGCTTTCATTGATCTTGAGATGGAGTTAGCAGAAACTGAAGTTCAGAAGAGGTGGCCTTTCAACATAATAGGCAGCATATGCTATTAGGCCATTTGAAGGTAATTTTTAAAAGAAAAATGTAAAAAAAAAAATAAATCACAGGCTTGAACTGTTAGCCAGATATGGCATTTTAAAATCTGAAATGAGGCTTCAAATTAATCCCCATTTAGCAGCAGCTTCATTACCATCTTTTGATTTGTTTCTGGATGAATAGATGGCAGTGTTGTATAACCACTGTATCACTTTTGGCACTAATTGCGTAAACTCTCATGGAGAAACAGAGTGAAATATTAATGTCCTAGAGGGGTTTGGATTTTCTTCACATTTGCACTACACAATCAAGCTTTATTTTTGCAAAAAAGACAAAATTCTATGTGATCACGGAGACTGAACTACTGTGAACATCAGTATGTTGTAGAATGTTGATTTCCCCCTGTACATAATTTTTGGCAGAGTTGTTCAAACTACTGCGAAAAGCTCCAGAAGCACTACGGATTATCAGAATAAATTGCATTCAAATATATTAATATATCCGTTGAAAAAAAAATCAAACTCCCAGGGTTGTCTGTCCATATATTTCTCAATGACTAATAGCTATTTCAGAACCATAAACTGCTCTCTTTTGCATAAATTGTTGGAAATGATTAATGGATTCCTGCCAGAAACTCTAGGAGGAAGACCCTGCAGTAAACACATTTCCAGTCCATCAGGTTGTGGTTCTTCCTCGGATAGTCCTCCTACATTTAGCTGCATTATGTGTGATTATAGGCTTTACTTGTCTATCTCTAATAAACTCTTCTAATTCTTCTTCACAAATACATGCTGCTAACCTTTGGGGGAAAAAAATCCCAACTTCTGCCAGTATAATTTATACAAATTCAGGATCAATCAGTGGTCCCTCATCAGCTGGGTGTCTGCTGGGAAGCTGCATAGTGGATCCTGTTAGGAGCAAGCCTGAGGAAAAAGGTGTGTGGGAACTGGGAGAGAACTTCTTACCAGTCAGCCTTGTTAGGTCAATGGAGAGAGTCCTGAATGCAGACAGCCTGAAGATGTGTGTGTAGTTGCCTGAAGCACAACCAGCAGAGAAGCAGCAAAGGGATCAAGAAGCAGATAGCAATAATACGGGAAATAGAGCAATGAGTAGTGTAGGGAGAGCATGATAGAAGTTGGGTGAGAAGGGTAGTGCAGCAAGAGACAGCGGCAAATGTATATTGCTCTGCAAAGTCCTCTGCTTTTCTTACCATGCAGCACTTCAGAACATCACAGTGTTCCTTTACCAGCAAAATTTCCCCTTGGATTCTGGCTGCTTTTTTGTAAGGTTTTTACTTTGGGTCATGCCATGCAGAGGTTCATCAAGTCCAAGAGTACTTTTTGAGCCACTTGGTGTTGTTAGCTAACATAGTCATTGGCAAGTTGGGAAGAATTGAAATTGGGAAATTAGAATCTTCATATGCTTCTCTTATTTTGCCTTGTTGGTTGTTATGCAGCAATGTTTTTTATAGCTCTTGTCCTCCTTCGTGGAGGCTGAAAGTACTGGTCCTTTGGAGGAATATTTTTTGAGACTGTGTCTCCTTGAGTTGGAATTCGAATAAGCAGACATTTTTCATTTTCACCAAGTTCTTAATAAATGCATTGGTGCGTGAATATTCTTGAGACAGTCTGTAATTAAAACCTCTGAGAAACTTCTTTTTATCTATTCAGTAGTCAAGTTGGAATTACTTTTCCTTAGCCTGTTTTTCTTCTTAGCCGTGATTCACCTGGATCCAAAATGCTTTTCTGAATTTTTTGTTTCTGTGCTACAGTGGAGCATTTAGTGTCAGGTATCTGAGCTAAAACAAATCTGAAGTAGGATGTCATGTGCTGTCCAAGAGGTACTTCTTCATTTAATGCAGAAAAATAGTAAGAAAGAGAATTGGGGCGTAGCTGTTTCATTTTAGTTGACAGGTAATAACCTCCCACTGAGACTGCACTTGCAGATAGTTGATTATATTGCTCTGGGTTGATGTAATTACCACCCTTACCTCAACTATCAGACTTTTGTACAGTGCTTCTTAAACTACAAATAAAAGCTTTCTTTTTTGACTTGAAATTGCAGGATTTGAGCAAGCTTTTGCCATTTTGAATTCATTCATCTTCAGTGGTGTTTGAAGGACCCTAAGGATATTGTAAGAGTACCAGGTTCTTTGACAAGTAGATCCTGTGTTGAATACAAAGATGGTTCATCTCAGGCTTTAGAGAAACAGTATTATAAGGCCAAATTATTTTTGTGATTGTAGTATCTAGAAGGACCCTTATTTTAAGATCAGATAAGCAAACTCTGTGTTCCTGAGCTAGACTCATAGATTTGCTAATTGACTTATTTTATAATACTGGGCAAAGGAACTAGTACCACATGTACAATCAAAACAAATTCAGCATTTAGCGATGAGAAAATTGTAGAACACCTCAGTATTTGTGATAACCCTAAGAAAAAGAATGTGATTTTAAACTAAGTTACATAGTTTCTGAGTTACATTGCTGGGGGAGACTGGAGACCCTCCTGTCCTGAGCAGCTCTCTGAGCAAATGGTAAATGTGACAGAGTCCAGTGTAATCCTGCCGCAAGAAGGGAGGTTGCAGGTCCCTGGGGTTGCAGAGGCTTGGAGCTGTGCCAGCTCATCAAAGTGGGCTGAGATGCTCACTTGTTGGAAGGATCAGCTGAGGCCAAGGTGGAAACGTAGCATGAGGCATCTGACCTGCATACCCTAGCATCATGTTATATAGATCTCTAGTTAATGATCAGGCTGGGTTCATGGCCAAGCCAGTTCCTGTGGTTGCCATTACACTTCACCTTTATGCTGCTCTTATTTACATGGAATCATAAATTTGACTGGAAGTACTATAAAGATGTCATCAAATTTTGTGCTTATGCAATAAAGTTTTAATAAAATTGAGTTGCTCCTTGTAGGGAACTTTCTCTCTAGAAATGCAATCACTATTAAAGCTATTCAGCTTTTATTTTCTTTTATCTACAGATTTTGAACATAGTGCATTAAATGTTTATGACTATGTAGTAAATACACAGCATTTAGTTCCAGATATTAATCAGAATAATGTATCCATTTGAAAGCGTTGGAAAATCAGCCAAAGATGAACAGAAACACTCAGATTTTTCTCAAAAGAACTGTGTGATTTTTACTTACTTGGTGTTCTCTGTCTTTTTCTGTGGGTTGCCATTCATACTTCTGCAAAGATTTTGTAACTTCACATATTAGCAAAACTTATAATTTAAGTATCTCAGTATTACTTAGTAATTTGTTTTAAAAATTAGGCTGGCTTTAGTTGTGTTGAATGGTGTCCATGCTCAGCATGCGCTGTGGCAAAAATTCTGGTTTGTCTCTACAATTAAGGGAAATACTAGTATAATTTGGATCTAACAAAATGTGGTATAACTTTGGGGTAGACTGGTTTCCATGACAACAAATTCTTTTTTATGTTTGAGGCTAGAAATGATGGGCAGAAGCTGTTTTATTCAGCAGTGATTATGTCAGACATTGGTTAGTAAAAGAATGCAACCACATGTGAATGCTAAAATAAATGTTAAACCTTTCTGGAAGCACTCTTCTGGTAGCCTTACAGGTGTACATCTTTATGGTGAATACATAAGTAGAATCAGAAATATTTTGATTTCTTGGGAGTTCGGTTTAAGAACAATTGAAAAAGTAACATTCTTTGAAGTCTATAAACTCATGTACATACAGAATATATCTTGCTAGAGTGCTCAAAATCTCTTTGTAAATTGTATTACCATTTCATAAAAGTACCATGCTGTGAAAAATGCTGAGCTCACCAAATAACTTTGTAGACTTGGTTCATGTGAAATGATGCCTTTCCTTTAAGCATTTTGGGGAATCCCACCTGTGCTGGATAACCACAGTTTACTGGTGTTGTAAGTTATCCTGGAGGACATTGCATGATGAGAAATGTAGTGTCTCTATGAAAAATTATCTTGGTCAGCATCATCACCATAATATAATAGTCTTTGGGTTTAGCCATTAGTACAGCCAATTCAAGGGAAATGCTTATCTTGCATCAGAAGATTAAATCCTGGAAAACCTAAAATCATTTGCCTTATGGCCTGCATTTAATGTCTGCAGTAGACAGGTAGATTGGAAGGTCCCAATCTTAAAATAAATTGATTAACTATTGGCACTTCTTTTGCACTGAGTATCATTTAGCTTGGAAACAAAGTAATAATCTTTCTAGTTCTGTTCTCTGTGCTCCTCTAATCAATCTTTTCAATACAACAGCTAAGCTTAAGCAGCTTTGGATACTGTAGTTGCACGGTGTGAGACTGGCCTTTTACTTTCAAAAATCCTAATGACCTGTATTTGGTTTTAATCTTTGCTCATCTAATGAGACCTGGAATTGTTTCCATATCTTTTCAAAGGGAGCGTACATAGATAAGAAAGAAAGATGATGAAATTAAGTATTTCTTATATAGCTGTAAAACAGATTAAATAACATGGTGCAAATGACCTCATTTGATGGCAGGAAGATAGTAATTTTATGTTTGGTTTACATGTGGAAAGCTGCTTTACTGTATTTCAGAAGACTTCCACCTAGCTTAGTTTTGTTACAGATCATAATTTCTACAGATACAGAAGTGCACACTCTATATAAAAGAATGACTCTGCAGACTGTCATTATCCAAGATTCCCTCATGTAAAAGAAACAACTTTTTGGGGGGTATTCTTTAGCATTATGAAGGCTTTTCAGATGTTGTCAAAGGTTGTGTGAGTACAATTTTTTTGGTTTCTTTTTGTTTTTTTTTAATGTGATCATGGAAGATGTGAATTGCAGACATGCTTTTAATAATCCCTGTTAAGTGATAAAAGTAGCTTTTAGATATAATAGATTCCATCGATTTTTGTACTTAGTCTCACATAGCCATTAACACAGCACCTAAGCTCCAAGTTGTTTGTTATAGCTAATGTTTCAGCATCAGATGAGTCTCATTTTAGTTATTTATCAGGGAGTCATGTGCCTTCACACACTTCTGCAGGTTTCAAGGAATAAAGGTAGTAGGCTATAATGGAAAGCTCATTTTTAAAGAATTAAAAATAATATAAAGCTTTCTGGTTTTAGGACTTGCTTTGCATAACTTTATATTCATACCTGTTCATTTAAGAGTTTAACATGTCTTTAAATTGAACTACTAAATTAAGCTTAAAGAAGAAAAAGAAAAGATGCTGTTGATGGTGTAATAATCTTTGACATTTTTGACTTTGCTTTGTCCTTTATATTTTATACCTTCAGGGAGTTCCTACCTTCCTGCTTTCACAATTGTTTAAGAAGTTTCTATTTCATCTTACTTTCAAGCTTATGTAAACTTCATACCTCCACAATACTTTCTAAAAAATATTTTTATTCACTGTCTGGTTTCTTTCTTCTGTGTTTAGATCCTCATAACACATCATATTATTATTGGACTGGAACCTTGCTCAGTTGGATTCTTCTTAAAAATTGGTGGTTTAATATTTTTTTCTTTTCCACAACTTGAGCTATTGTCCTTCTTCCCATGTACTCTTTTTTTTTAAGTAATGTCACAATGAGCACTGGCTGATAGCTTTCATCCATAGCAATAGGCATGGTTTATCCATGGATAAGGTTGTTCTGGTATACATTTATTACTACTCCAGCTAAGAAGGTGTCAGAATTGGCAGACAGGTTGACTTAAACCAAGATAGTTTTATCAAATTAGCGCTGGTCACTTCATTATTGTATTAGTCTGATTAGGATTGCTGTCACCAGCGTAAGTTAATGCAGAACATCTGAAGACCTTGACAAATTCAGACTATGAGCCTGTATAGTATTTTCTAGAAATTTACTCAATTCTTTTTCCTTCATCTGTGTAATAACAGAGGTGTGGTCAATCTACAGCCAGGCACATTATCATGCTTTAGTACCGACTGTTAATGTATGCATTCCAAAATATGAAATGCATGCTATATTGCCTTCTTGCTTTGCTGTAATCAAAAGTGTACAGAAAAAAAAACCAACTGAGTTCTGCACTTTGTCTGATGAAAGGATGGAGTCCTTCGTAGTTGTTGAGCCCTGGCCACCTTGGTAGTCTTCAAAGTTCGAAGTGAGTGTAGTTTCAGTGGATTCCTTGGAAAAAGAAATGCTAAAATAACAGACACTTTAAGAAGCAACATAAGAATAATCTTCTCAAACAAGAAGCCTCAACTTTGTTTTTCACCTTGGATTCAGACTTCTAAGCTGGACAGCAAGCCCTGGAATGTCTTTGTGAGGCCAACAAGCATACTTTCTACTCATGGGTCTATTTGATATATTTCTATTCAAAATTTAGTGGAAAATTACCTTTTTTCAAAATTCTTCTCCCTAAGATGACAGCCATTTATGTAGAACTAACTTATTTTTTTTTAAGAGATACCACATGGTGAACTGGAGATACTTTTGAAAGTAGCAGAAGTCATTGAACAGTGCTTAAATAATTTTAATGTGTGTCTATTGTAACTTGAATATTGAGGACAAATTAATACAAGATCTTGCTAATTGAGAAGGGTTAATCTACATGGGCACAAACTGAAAAAAAGGAAATTCTATTTAGACATCACAAAAACCTCTTTTTTCTGTGGCTATAGTTAGACACTAGAACAGCTTCCCGAAAGACAGTGTGGAGCCTCCTTTCTTGGAGATACCGAATAGCTGTCTGGACCCGGTACTGCTGTAGACACTTTGCTGTGAGCAGGGTGGTTGGACTAGGCCTAGTAAGAACCCAGCTTCTTAGAGTGTTGTAGGGGTTCACGGGATTACAGTAGTCACAGTGTCTTCTTTGATGGTTCTTTCTGCCCTCTTTCTGGGGTAGTGACAATTACTTTAGATACTTTGTCCTGTGAATTACCTTCCTCTATGCATGTTCTGTCCTAATATGCTTTTATGGAAATTGTTAAAAATTAAGCATGGCTTAGGTGCTGACAGCCTCCACTAAAGTAGGCTGAATAGCAATGTGTTCATTATTCTCCTGTGGGCCTCAGTTGAATTTCATATTAGCCGACTGCTTCTTCCAGAAGAAGAGAAAGGGTATGTGTTGTGGTGATCAACCAGAACCAAGTTTTGGTAAAATCCTGCACTGTCTTTTCTATCTTTACATCCTAATGCTTGAAGTGTATCCCTTAATCCTCTCAAATGAGGCTACTTCCAAGTTTCTTGAACAAAAATCTGGAGAAGCCTCTGTGGGGTGTGCAGTGTCTGCTAACGCTCCTGAAGACCTTCATGTCCTCATTGATTCTGCAGAGAGAACTCTTAAGGGTTGATGGTGCTCAAAGCTAGGATGGCCACAGGTGTCAGCCTGTTCAACTGAAGGTAGCTTTTATGGTGTAAAGATACGTGGTACAGCGATTTTATTCTTTCCCTGAACAAAGACTTCAAGCAAATGTCTTTGAAACAAATAAGATCTTTAAAGCTCTCTTGAAACCCGAAGCCTGTTGTGAAAGGAAATCTCTCTGAACTTGCTACGAAACTACCACAGGCAAGAACTACTGCTTAGGGGCCTGTGGAGGTCTGTCACAGACAGATTAACATTTGTTAAAACTTGAAGAAAAGTTATATCAAGATGTGAACCTGGTGAACAGAAAATGTTTCTTGAAGACAATGTAGAATCCCTCCTTAGACATTTCTAATATTGCCTCTTGAACTCTAATTTAATTCACTGATTTCAGTGAAAGTAAGTAACCTTGACTGAGGATTGGTTGTTCTCTGTTGACAGTTTTGTCTGCACAGCAGTTGTGACCTCAGTAACTAGGTGACTTGTATTAAATGATTTTGGAGTATGTAGTTCCTTTTCCAATATAACAATTTTGAATGAAATTTGCCAAAAGCCCATTAAATGAGATTTAGGCGCCACAGAGATAAGCACTGTGGATGGTGATAAGTGTATTCTCTTCCCTCAAATGTTGGGAAGATTTTGACTTTTCAAGGTGCTCCATTTCTTATGAAAAAATTTATCTTAAGGGCTATTTTCACCCCCTTTGTTACCAGGCAGTAGAAAAAGTCCAGCCATAAGTATTTGTATTTGTATGGCAAAATTACAAAGAGCTTTTATTTTTCTCCTTGCTGAATTTAAAAACTATCATTATTACTGTCCTTGTTACAGGTAATTTTTTGTCATGGTTGTGATCCCTACCATTTTTTGGTAATATATAAATGATGTCCCACCCTTCCTTTCCTGCTGCTGAGGGAAGAGGAAGGAGTTGACAGTTTACACACAAGGCCTTCTCGGTCCCCAGAGAAGTTATATCCTGCTTGGTCTAGATTTTTTTTTGTAAGTACAGACTGTTGATTTATATTAAGATACTCTTCATTGTTATTACTACACCAAAGAAACTGTTGATTAATTTAAATACGTAATAGATGTGTGAGGTTATGGATGTTAGAAACCATACAGTTACAAGGTGACTTCTCAGGGAAGGTTGGCATACAGTTTTTGAAAATATATGTCAAGAAAGGCTTTGATTTCGCTTTGATGATTGTTATTTTGTTTGTTTGTTTGTTGTGTGTGTGGTTTGTTGGGGTTTTTTTGCATCTTGGATAGCCATTGTTATAATGGCCATTGCTATAAAGCTGCGATAGTCATTATTGTTATGTGCTACTGCCTCATAGTATTGTAATGGATTTAGCTTTGAAACAGCCCTGTAAAACCAGCTATATTAGTTTTAAGTATTAGGATTTTCTGTTTCAGTTGTATTATTTAAAGTCTTAACTGCAGTAGTTAAGCTCAATGTGACTCAATTTTTCAGGGCTGTTAGATGCCTTAGTTCTAGAAATTCAATTCAGAAGGTTTTTTCTGTATCATATGAATCTGAAGCAGTGATTTAGTGCTACATAAATGCTCTGTTTATGCCTTATAAAGCAGTTAAAGTGTTACAGAGAAATGGGTCTCCCCCTGAGTAAGAAGTATGAGGGCAAAGTGAGCATCATTTTAAATAAGGGTTAAAAATATTTTCTGAGCTTTGATGAAATCATTGTGCAGTCTTTTCTATCTTCTGAAGTAAAAACATTGCACTCAGAAATTCAGAAAGCTAAAGCTGCCAGCTCTGGAGTTCAAAATATACAATGGGAATGAAACATTACTATCTTTAGGCTTGGTGTGGGAGGCATTCTTTGGATATTTGCATCTTAATTTCAAAGATGTTGAATACCTTAAAGATAAACAGATTTCTGTGCCCAGCATTTTTGAGATCTTCAGGTGAAAAGAAACTTGCTCTTCATATGGATATTAAGTGATAGTGTCAGTATAATAGGGCAAAAATGAAAGATCTTACTGAATTCAAATGGGTTTGGAAGCAGTTCTTTTATTTTTTAGCATACTAGAGCAATTTTCTTACCAAAAAAAAATGACAGGACACATGAAATGAATGTTAATATAAGGGTGTAAGAGTAATTACTACTTCATTACTTCATTATTAGGAAGTCCTTTCTTTCTAGGGCGGGAAAAAATATCAGAATAATGTTTTCCTGCTATCTTTGGTCTTCCTCTTTAAAATAATTATAATTTATCTGTATCTAGAGAAGCAGAGTTTATGTTTGGGCTGCAGACTTTATGTTTGCTCTCTGTATCAGACGAGTAAGTGCAGGGTGATTTGGACTGCGATAGCAGGCTCAGAGCATCACCTGCAGGGAAGGTAGAGGATTGTTCCCTGAGGAATACTGTAGTTTTTAAATGTCTATGCTACTTGCATACCTTTCTAATCTTGAGATAATTTTCAGTCCATTTTCCTGGTTTAACAACACGTTAGCAGAAAAACAAACAAACAACCTGAGAAATTTTATGATTTAGTATGTTCATGTTTTAATTTAACGTTGGTTGGCTTTTAAATGAAATAAAAAATGGTTGTATAGTAATGGCGGTTTTTATGAGGTTTAGATTTTGTTCTGCTTAGCTACAACTGATAGGAAAATTGGTGGGAAAATATTCTGTGTATCCATTTTGCACTGATATTGGGACAATGTGGTGGTATCAGAAAACACAGATGTAGAGGCTCAGTTATGTAAGAAGCTGCAAACTGTTAGACGTTTGGCAGGTGATTAATGACCAGCTTTGTGAAGAGTGTGAAGGCACATGCTCAGGTGGATATATAGTCACACAAATTTAGAGTATATGAAGTTTTGATTGTTACAGACAAAAAAAAAACAATCAGTTTTGGGGGGAATCATACCTTTTTGTTAATTTAGTATTAATTTGTTGTAAACTTACTCTGCTTTACTGTGGAATAAACAAGTGCTGAAATTAGGCTATTCACTAAGATATAATTTCTGTGGAATAAGAGATGTGAAAGGTTTTATTCATAGTATGTTCTTTTTATTTCGCTGGTAGTGATTTATTGATTGTTTCTGTCCACAGGGCAGTGTCTGAAGGCATTCTGGTCTTCAGTGCTTCAGCTTAGGTCACTGAACAAAACCTGGCTAAATCAGACTAGTAAGGTTGGCCTCAGTCCAGCATGACCTCCTACTTCATGAAGGAATTGTCATTGATAATTTAAACCTGTTTTGTTGTTCAAAACACTGTTTAGGTATGTTAAGAATTATTGTAGCCAAAGGCTGCTACTTTTGGTTAGAAATAATGGCTGTACTGCTTGAATGGGTGAACAAATGGAAAGGAAGGTCTTTTTTTTTTTGCCTTTTAAGTATTGTGCAGTGTTTATCTGCAAAGAGTAGTAAGGAATTTAATCAATATGGATTAAAGGACACATTTTTATTGTTTTAAACATGGTGTAGGGACTGGTATGATTTCTCTCTAAAAAAATAAGATCCTGTAATTAAAACTTGAGACTCAACAGTCACTGTGTCATGTTGGCATCATGCCGTATCTTAATTTCCTTGGAAGTCGAAGAGCCAAGTGTCTCAACTACTGGTAAAATATTAAGATCCCAGCGTGAGACACACTCTAAAATGTCTTAGTGTGATTATGAAATGGCCCTGTCTTATAATATAAGTACAATAAAATAATGCATGTATTATAACACCAGTAAAAGGATGTGCAAAATTAAAATTACCTAAGTTAAGCTCTTAATTATTTTGTTTTCTACATTTTAGGTGTTGTTTAAAATTAAAACTAACTAAATGACATGTAAAATAACTCGGAGGCAGTGTTTAGATGCAGAAGAAGTTGCAGAATACAAATACTGAGAGAAGTTATGGCAAGCATTTCCTCTCTCCTCATTAACATTTATCTTTTTTTCTGATGAGGACAGAAAAAAAAAAAAATAATCAATCACAATCACAGAATGTCAGGGGCTGGAAGGGACCTCGAAAGATCATCGAGTCCAACCCCCCTGCCAGAGCAGGATCACCTACACTAGGTCACACAGGAACACATCCAGGCGGTTCTTGAACACCTCCAGAGAGGGAGACTCCACAACCCCCCTGGGCAGCCTGTTCCCGTGTTCCATCACCTTCACTGTGAAAAAATTT